>NQII01000613.1:575805-744537 GCA_002778355.1 Clitarchus hookeri | reverse complement strand
CTCTAACCATAGTTCCAGATATACCCCATTTGAATATCTTCTATTTCAATTGTTTCATTATCTTCAATAACTACATACTTGTGTGGCAAGACATTCAAAAGTCTCTCTTTAAATTGCCAATAAAATTTACAAAAGCTTTTAAGTTCACACGCCAAATATTTCTAGTTGCTTTAATTGCCCAATGTTGTAAATACCAGTAATGAATGCTATTACCCTGTTCACTTCTCACATTAAACTAGGCTATTGTATGTTGTTTAACNCTTTAATTGCCCAATGTTGTAAATACCAGTAATGAATGCTATTACCCTGTTCACTTCTCACATTAAACTAGGCTATTTATTGTATGTTGTTTAATTGCATTTACTTGTAGCATGCAATTTCTTTTCAAAACAGTAACATGTTCACTTTTCTTCGCTGCATACCCCAACATGACTTTTCGTGTCTTGAGTTTGGGGTGAGTCTTTTCATTAGCTTCTAGTATGTGTTATACCCTCAAACATATTGTCTAATGTTTTATTGTCAAACACCTTTATTTTGCAGGGAAAAGTTAATATTCACAGTGACTGCTACCAGCACCTCTCTTTGGACTTGCTGTCACTATTGCTTTGATAGAATTACTAAGACACGGTGTCCACCCACAGGGAAAAGTCAGGAGTTTACACCTGGGTCAGGGAAAATATAAATAATCGCTACTATGATAAAGTTGTTAGTTGTGTGAATACCAGACAATGTAAATTATAAGCATTTACATTTTAAAATTTCAATTTTTGTGTTAGTGAACTGGCAAAAATATATCTTTGCCAAGTGACATAGGCCTATACGTACAAAATAAGGTATTTGTGTGTTTGTAATAGGCATTCATGTGAAGTCAATAGCGCGTATCGCAAGAAATAGTGATGGGCTGAATGAAATGTTGGCCCTTTTTGCTGGTCTGTTTCAGTGTAATTAAATTTAACTTTACTGATAGCCTGATTGTTCTGTTGGTGGTGGAGGAATATGGTGTTGGAAGGTTTCTGTCCTGAAAATAGGTCAGGGGAAGATGGTAAAATTCTGGCTGTAAAACAGGAAAAAGTCATGGAATTTCAGTGGGCACCCTGCTAGAGATGATGGAAAATAGTTTAACTAGATGCTACACAATGATTCGAGCATGCTTTATAGTTACAAATTGCTATAACTGCCACAATCTGTCAATTTACTTTCAAAATTATGCAAAACCGCGGACAACAAAAAAACCGCCAGATGTCAACTGCAGTGCAGCCACCATTCCAAACACTAACATCTTTATAAACGTTGCATATTGCAAATTAGGTTTAGTAAAAATCTTAAAAGCCTGAAATTCATACAAAAATCTATGCAATTCATAAAATTGCACGAACAATGAAAATTAGAGCAGTAAGAAAAAATAGGTACAAGTTGGCAGCTATTGTTTATACATATATATATATATATAGCCCCATTCTCGATTGATTCCCGATTCTGAGTATATTGATTATTAAAATTAGCATTTGCAATGTAATACTTGTGAAAACAATTCTTTCAAACAATAACATTTATTTTTTTGTAAATTCCATGTACAGTAATATTATTGGCATTGAATTGTAAGTAGTTCTGTGTCTAAACTTACCGGAACCGATCTCGCTGGAAATTTTTTTTGGATTAAAACAATTTCTTGGCTTACAAATGAACTTGACATATTGTGCTTTTCAAGAATTTTGCAAATAAAAATACAAAGAAAAACCTCTTAGGTAATTTTTTTAAATTTAAGTACACTATATCAAATTTACCTTTAAAAAAATAATTATCTGTTTCTGGGTTGTTTTTACTGGCTTCTAGATTATGTTTGAAACTTGTATCTTGGTTGGTTGAACATATTCAAGTTTTCTTCTACTTTTCATCCCTACTTACCAGCTCTACACAGTTTTTTTGTTATTTAAAACATGTACTTTTTAACCTGCACCAGATTTTAAACAAATGCTTATTATCTTGATTGGGACGTGTTGAAAGGTTGCCATTTCATTTGTAAAATTACTCAAATTTTATTTATAACTTGCCACAGCTTTTTCAGACAGATGCTTATTTCACATGCCTGTAGAAAGCAAACTACGTAAAGAAACCCTAAACCTACATCAAATATGTGAATGGAACACATCACAAAAAAAGCCGCCAATAACGGGAGAAAAATGTAAACTAGGCATAGATGTGAACGACTGCATACGATGTAGCTGACACTGTTGTGGCATCGAAGCGTGTCTACTGGTGCTGGTGTTGTGGAGAAATGGCCAGCCATTTTGTTTAAAGTGCTGCATGCCCATACATTATTGATGCTCACTGAAAAGAAGTTTGTTTCCATTTTACGTTAATAGAAACACCACAATTTTAATGTGAAATAAATATAATTCACGCGATGTGTCTGCTACAAGCGTACGTAATGTATATATTGCCATGTATTGCTATTACATTGTTGTAATGATAATTTCACAACTATATATGTAATTCATTTTGGTAAATGGTGGTAAAAAATGCTTTATTATGCATGTGGCCAAGGCCAATTTTGTTGTATTAAAGTATTTCGCTATACGGAATATTCAAGGAAGGTTTTGCGGTATAGTTTAATTTACAAAGCATTGTTTTATGCGGAGTTATTTACCAAGAGAATATACTTTATTCCTACTCTGTACTCATTTTAATGGAAGAATCTGCATTGAGGAATCAAATTGACCCATCCCTAATGTACACATATATATATACATACACACACGAGGGCTGCTTCAGTAGTCATGGCATCTATATTTTATCTCCCGAAAATGATCCAACACAGGAAATGTACAGGTGAAAGTGTACGACAAGTACATTTGAAAGGGGACACCACATGGGGTACAGATGCAGGAATGTCCGGCAAGGAACAGAGACAAACTTGGCTGTTTGAAATCACTATTTAATTGATTTATTCTCGTACATCCTGTATACACTCATTTGAACGGGAATGTATCGTACATGTACAAACTGTTTAACATCCTTCAAAGTAGTCTCTGAGGTTGTCCACGGTTCATTGCCAGCGATGAGGCAGACATAGTCACAGGATTCCTACGAGAGTTGGTGCACATTGACACATCTCGTGCAGCCTATGGTATTTACCGTCTGCCACATCGCTGGCAACGAACCGTGGACGACCTCGGAAGATGTACCATTGAATCTACGAGATGACATGGGTACATGCACAATGGTGCACCAGCACATTTAAGTCTCACAGCAAGGCAGTACATGGATGCGTGGGACCCAGCGCGATGGATCGGCCGAGGTAGGCCAGTGGGTTGGCTACCCAGTTCAATGGACCTAAACCCAGTACAATATACCATATATAATTGATCGTAAGCAGACACAGAATGTATGCCTACCCCTAACTTTTGAACCCTNCATGTGTATATATATATACATGATATATATATACATACACATATTAGGGATGGGTTGAGTATGCATCTTCCCTGATTGCAAGTCCAATGCCCCATTCTCGATTGATTCCAGATTCCGAATATATTGATTATTAAAATTAGCATTTGCAATGTAATACTTGTGAAAACAATTCTTTCAAACAATAACATTAATTTTTTTGTAAATTCCATGTACAGTAATATTATTGGCATTGAATTGTAAGTAGTTCTGTGTCTAAACTTATCGCAACCGATCTCGCTGGAAATTTTTTTGGATTAAAACAACTTCTTGGCTTACAAATGAACTTGACATATTGTGCTTTTCAAGAATGTTGCAAATAAAAATACAAAGAAAAACCTCTTAGGTAATTTTTTTAAATTTAAGTACACTATATCAAATTTACCTTTAAAAAAAAAATATCTGTTTCTGGGTTGTTTTTACTGGCTTCTAGATTATGTTTGAAACTTGTATCTTGGTTGGTTGAACATATTCAAGTTTTCTTCTACTTTTCATCCCTACTTACCAGCTCTACACAGTTTTTTTGTTATTTAAAACATGTACTTTTTAACCTGCACCAGATTTTAAATAAATGCTTATTATCTTGATTGGGACTTGTTGAAAGGTTGCCATTTCATTTGTAAAATTACTCAAATTTTATTTATAACTTGCCACAGCTTTTTCAGACAGATGCTTATTTCACATGCATGTAGAAAGCAAACTACGTAAAGAAACCCTAAACCTACATCAAATATGTGAATGGAACACATCACAAAAAAAGCCGCCAATAACGGGAGAAAAATGTAAACTAGGCATAGATGTGAACGACTGCATACGATGTAGCTGACACTGTTGTGGCATCGAAGCGTGTCTACTGGTGCTGGTGTTGTGGAGAAATGGCCAGCCATTTTGTTTAAAGTGCTGCATGCCCGTACATTATTGATGCTCACTGAAAAGAAGTTTGTTTCCATTTTACGTTAATAGAAACACCGCAATTTTAATGTGAAATAAATACAATGCACGCAATGTATCTGCTACAAGCGTACGTAATGTATGTATTGCCATTACATTGTTGTAATGATAATTTCACAACTATATATGTAATTCATTTTGGTAAATGGTGGTAAAAAATGCTTTATTATGCATGTGGCCAAGGCCAATTTTGTTGTATTAAAGTATTTCGCTATACGGAATATTCAAGGAAGGTTTTACAAAGCATTGTTTTATGCGGAGTTATTTACCAATAGAATATACTTCATTCCTACTCTGTACTCATTTTAATGGAAGAATTTGCATTGAGGAATCAAATTGACCCATCCCTAACATATATATACATGTATATATATATACATATATACATGTATATACATACATATATACATATATATAAACATATATATATATATATGCATATATAGACATATATATATGCATACACGAGCGCTGCTTCAGTAGTCATGGCATCTATATTTTATCTCCTGAAAATTATCCAACACAGGAAATGTACTATGTACAGGTGAAAGTGTACAACAAGTACATTTGAAAGGGGACACCACATGGGGTACGGATGCAGGAATGTCCGGCAAGGAACAGAGACAAACTTGGCTGTTTGAAATCACTGTTTAATTGATTTATTCTTGTACATCCTGTACACACTCATTTGAACAAGAATGTATCGTACATGTACAAACCTTTTAACATCCTTCAAAGTAGTTTCCGAGGTTGTCCACGGTTCATTGCCAGCGATGAGGCAGACATAGTCACAGGATTCCTACGAGAGTTGGTGCACATTGACACATCTCGTGCAGCCTATGGTATTTACCGTCTGCCTCATCGCTGGCAACGAACCGTGGATGACCTCGGAAGATGTACCACTGAATCTACGAGATGACATGTGGTACATGCACAATGGTGCACCAGCACATTTAAGTCGCACAGCAAGGCAGTACATGGATGCGTGGGACCCAGCGTGATGGATCGGCCGAGGTAGGCCAGTGGGTTGGCTACCCAGTTTAATGGACCTAATAAACCCAGTACACATATACCGTATATAATTGATTGTAAGCAGACACCGAATGCATGCCTACCCCTAACTTTTGAACCCTCTGAAAAATAAAATAACATGATACCAAATGCAAGCTGAATTGGGATGAGGTCGATTGTGCCAGAGTTTTCACATATGGTGTACGGTTTTGTCAAGGGGGAGTAAAGGGGCGGAAGTAGCGAAAAGATGAGACAGCTAGTGCCACACCTCCGCATGAAGGTGGAGGGAGAGTAAGACAAAGAAAATGTGGCTGCTTGTTGTGGCAGATGCCACTACAGGAGGTGGATGAGGGTGTTAGGAGCAAGAGGGCAAGAATGCTGATAATGAGTAAGAGGAGCCAGGGGAGAAGCAAAAGATATGAAAGATAGAGAGGGTGAGGAAGGGAGTTAGGAGTACTGTGGGCGTGGCTACACGGAGGTGGAGTGAGTAAGTGGGAACAGAGGGGTTTAGGAGTGACCTGGTGGTAGGGAGCAGAGTGGTGTGGGCATGGCATGGGGAGGGAAGACGGCTTAGTGGGGGGAAGGAAGCGATGAGGAAGTAGAAGGTAGCGGCCAGCGGCTATGTATACTCCAGGACTGCTGCCGTCTGACTTTGTTAGAGGTCAGACCCTGCCAAGCAATAAGGGGGTTCGCTTTACACAAAAATTGTGCATTTTTATGAACAGGGACCACTTTATTATACACTGAAGAGCCAAAAAAACTGGTACACAGCCCCAGCATTGAAATCTGTGCCAATTTGAGAAAGGGTTTCACGTCTGTCACGTTTAATGATTCTCGTCAGTCGTTGTTTGTCCCGTTCGTTCATGATATTTTTGCGACCGCAACGATGTTTAAGATTTTATGTTTTACCGGATTCCCAATATTCACGGTACACTTGTGAAATGGTCGTATGTGAAAATCCAAATTTTATCGCTACCTCGGAGATGCCATGTCCTATCTCTCGTGCGCAGACTATAACACTCCGTTCAAACTCACTTAAATCTTGATAACCTTCCATTGTAGCAGCAGTAACCGATCTAGCAACTTTGCCAGACACTTGTTGTCTTATATAGGCGCTGTCAACCGCATCGCATTACTCTGATTGGTTCCATACCTCTGTTATTTGCATACGCACGCCTATACCAGTTTTTTTGGCTCTCCAGTGTATTAGTATTACAGCTCCAACAGTACTGATAAATATACACTGTCCATTTGTGATTTTGGAATATTCAAATTGATAAAAAAAGGTTAGTTTTAATGTGGTAAATACGGTACTTGTGGGTCACTTGAAGGCACAACTGACTTGGACAATGTGGAGGATCTCTAGCAATGTGTTCACNCGGATTCCCAATATTCACGGTACACTTGTGAAATGGTCGTATGTGAAAATCCAAATTTTATCGCTACCTCGGAGATGCCATGTCCTATCTCTCGTGCGCAGACTATAACACTCCGTTCAAACTCACTTAAATCTTGATAACCTTCCATTGTAGCAGCAGTAACCGATCTAGCAACTTTGCCAGACACTTGTTGTCTTATATAGGCGCTGTCAACCGCATCGCGTTACTCTGATTGGTTCCATACCTCTGTTATTTGCATAAGCACACCTATACCAGTTTTTTTGGCTCTCCAGTGTATTAGTATTAGAGCTGCAACAGTACTGATAAATATACACTGTCCATTTGTGATATTGGAATATTCAAATTGATAAAAAAAAGGTTAGTTTTAATGTGGTAAATACGGTACTTGTGGGTCACTTGAAGACACAACTGACTTGGACAATGTGGAGGATCTCTAGCAATGTATTCAAGATCCATGCCGTACCATAGAGGCTAATTTCGGTATGTTGCATCGTGTGTGCTAGTCATATGAGCATCTCATTTGTGCATGTGTGGCTCATGCTTTGAACATATACTGTGGCCATGTTAACTTATTCGCATTCCAAATAATACTAAGTACTAACCATTTCACTGAGCAGGCTTCTTCTCCATATCATGAAAATACTGTACATGTGATTACTTGAATAAGCAAATACACAGTGTTATCTAAAAGTGTGCCTTTATTTAATAGGCAAGCATTTCAGTTGTAACACTTAGAAGACGAATATTTGAAACATTTTTATAATGAGAAAGAATAATGTTTAGATATTCTGCTATTCTGTTGACAATATAAATCAAACATATTTTCTTATGTCCTCTGGCATTAATTTACATCCAAACGGAAAAAGAACCGTGAACATCAACCCGTATTCCAAACCAATATACAGGTTGTCCCATTTATCTTGACCACCCACAATAACTTCGTACTGGAGCTCCAAATGAAAATGTTTCATACAAAAATTGTATAACTGGAAGGGGAAATAATAATGCCTTATAGCATTATTTATCAGTGAGATACAAGTACTAACATCAGTTTTTTTAAATGGCACCATGTATCTATTGGTCAAAAGTTCAATGAAGCTCATCAAGACCTATTTAAACATGTAGAATAATATACACTTTCATAACATGAACATGATATACGACTCAGAAAGTGGGATCTCTACTGCATGATTGTAGTACTATCCATATGGGTACTGCAAGGAGTAAAACATTCACATTCAAAGTAGTGACCATCGGCAGTGATACACAGTTCAGTCGCTGGAACAATGACAACACTGATTTCTCCAGTGTTGCTTACTGAAAAGTATTACAAGCACACCAATACGTTCCTGCATGTTCTCTGGAGTTGGAAAATCTCGATAGACAGCATCTTTGAGGTAACCCCAAAGAAAAAAGTCCTGGGGGTTAAGGTCAGGAGGACCTTCAGTTTATTATATTCAGTGGCATGCTCATGCCACTGAATTGGCCCTCCACAACCAATCCACCTACCAGGATATTTTCGGTCCAGAACATGACGTGCATACATGGAATTATATGCTAGGCATCCATCATGCTGGTACCACATTATCATCCTGTTCCTTAGGGGTATCTCCTCCAGAAGATCAGGAGGAATTGTTTGTATGAAGGTGGCATACTCCCTGCCATTTTGGTTGCCATTCACGAAATAAGATCCTATAAACTTATTGCCAACCATCCCACACCAGACATTAACTCTCCGTTGATGCTGATGGTCCATCTGTCGAAGCCATCGTGGGTTTTTGATGGCCCAATAAAGCATATTCCTCGTATTCACTTGACCTGAGTTGGAGAATGGCAACTTATCGGTAGAAAGAACACCCAAAACAAAGTTCGGANCCCAATAAAGCATATTCCTCGTATTCACTTGACCTGAGTTGGAGAATGGCAACTTATCGGTAGAAAGAACACCCAAAGTTCGGGTTGGCGATAATTTGATGCTGTGCCCATGACAGAACTCCACACGATTCTGGAAATCATTCCTGTGCAGTTCTTGGTNATTGGCGATAATTTGATGCTGTGCCCATGACAGAACTCCACACGATTCTGGAAATCATTCCTGTGCAGTTCTTGGTGTAAGTGTACATGATAGGGATGGAACGTATGATGCTTAAGAATGCGATGTGCACTCGTTTTCTGAATGCCAATTTCGACTTCAAGTTGGCATGTTATGACGTGTGGATTAACTGCTACAGCAGCGAGAACTTCAANTTCTGAATGCCAATTTCGACTTCAAGTTGGCATGTTATGACGTGTGGATTAACTGCTACAGCAGCGAGAACTTCAAATTGTCAGTTTCACAAAGCTTCCCAACAAGATGGGAAAACATCCGTTTGGACGATGGGGTCTTGTCAAGGNCAAATTGTCAGTTTCACAAAGCTTCCCAACAAGATGGGAAAACATCCGTTTGGACGATGGGGTCTTGTCAAGGTATCGCTTACTGTACAGTCGCGCCACCTAACTAGCATTACGCTGACCTTAAAAAAAAAAATGAACGAGTGAGCAAACCAATTGATAATGGTACTAACAGAACTGTGTGAATGTGTTTCACTACAACTCACTTGAAAGTACTACACTGTACTGTAAACTAATACGAACACATTCATTTGCTAACTTACATTCTCCATAGATGAGCAGTAGTTCTACCTTCTCGTTGTTGGAGTACATTTCCATTACAACTACTCTCACCTTGCAGTGTACTGTATTCAACTGCACACGGATGACTGAGTAGTCGTTACGTCATGTGTGTTCCTTTGTTTCCTCTAAGCGCAACGTCTGTGATAACTACCAAATTTGGCTGACAGGCTATGTAGACTGATATTTTTTAAGTAGTCAGACATTTATTTTCTAAAAGGCAGCCATATAACATATTAGTTTAGTATGCTATATCTACAAAACCATGTAACAAAGTTCAACTTAACTTGGTATGCTTTACGACATTCATGTGTGTTTATACAGAGCCTTTATTTCTCCACCATTTTTTAANCAAATTGTCAGTTTCACAAAGCTTCCCAACAAGATGGGAAAACATCCGTTTGGACGATGGGGTCTTGTCAAGGTATTGCTTACTGTACAGTTGCGCCGCCTAACTAGCATTACGCTGACCTTAAAAAAAAATGAACGAGTGAGCAAACCAAGCTATTGATAATGGTTGGTACTAACAGAACTGTGTGAATGTGTTTCAGTACAACTCACTTGAAAGTACTACACTGTACTGTAAACTAATACGAACACATTCATCTGCTAAATTACATTCTCCATAGATGAGCAGTAGTTCTACCTTCTCGTTGTTGGAGTACATTTCCGTTACAACTACTCTCACCTTGCAGTGTACTGTATTCAACTGCACACGGATGACTGAATGAGTAGTCGTTACGTCATGTGTGTTCCTTTGTTTCCTCTAAGCGCAACGTCTGTGGAATGGGGTATGCAACTCTTGAGTACTTGCACTGTTTATATCACTTCTACATGAAATGCAGATCGTCAATATCATACTGTACTGTACCATGCAGCGCAGTCATGACACAAAACGGGTCTTCATAAACCCTTATGAGACCCAATGTCTGTGGCGGTTTTTAACTATCTGTTTAGTGCTAAATATTGTAGATTTAATGGTGTACTTGTGTTTGAACAGCAGAACTGCAACTTAAGGGTTATCAGTTGTTGCTGTATATTTTCATACAAGTACTAAATTCTACTATACACCTGCCTTGTACCCACTCCTGAAGCAACGACAACCCATCAGTTCAGTGTTTTCACATTTGGGTTAGTGCAAATTTCAGTGAAATATTTTTACATCGTTGACATAGAGTATTTGGCCGGAAATGAAAATCTTATGATAATGTGAAGCACATTGTAACGGAATTTTATTGTACTATGGTAGGCTATGTAAATGTTTGCAATTTTAATAGAGGAGGCATTTATTTTCAAAATAGTAGCAAAATAAATATTTTAGGTTAATTTGCTATACTGATCATACTGTTTGTCCAATCTCATGCTGCAAGTATCTGTTACTGAACACCAAATATGCCAATGCATAGCCTTCTTTTATCATCTGCCATTTCTTAAGATAGCAGGAAATGAAAAAATAAAGTATTAATGTCATATCTTTGGAACATACAAACAGATAACTACCAAATTTGGCTGACAGGCTATGTAGACTGATATTTTTTAAGTAGTCAGACATTTATTTTCTAAATGGCAGCCATATAACATATTAGTTTAGTATGCTATATCTACGAAACCATGTAACAAATTTCAACTTAACTTGGTATGCTTTACGACATTCATGTGTGTTTATACAGAGCCTTTATTTCTCCACCATTTTTTAAAATAGTACAACATGAAAAAACTAAATTTTTATGTCATAACTTGCGAAACAAGTTACACTTTTGTAGTCCAGGTAGATTTCTGTGACTGAATGGGATAGTCACATATTATCAATAGAGAGGGTGAAAAATTGTAAAAATGATATTGCCGCGAATAAATGTGATACGTTATTTACATGTGATTAAACATGAAAATTCCATTTTCTAGCAAATTGGCACGAAAAACATCTCAAATTTAATTTACAGCGTAAAAACAACAGACTGTGCCATATTGCAGTAACTTATTACGTCATCCATACAATGAATTGCAGCCAAACACTGCTTTTGCCAGTGCCAACGTCTACAAACAACACAAGACAAATATTATATGGCCACTGTACATTTTCTCTGTGGAATAATCAAAGTAGAATGTGCGTTACTATGGTTCAATATATAGTGATAGTAGACCATTCGTAGTACAATCTGCTACACATGCAGTGTGGTATACTTTGCTATATTCATCATTTTTTCTTTGTTTTCACGCTGTGTTTATCAATATATACTCTGATTTTAAGCAAAGCAGTTGTATTTTAACGGCTACAGTAGCTGGTTCCGTTGTGTTTACGTGAAAGTGGGATCGACCAAGTACGTTTCAGTACATTCAATATGAATATATCGACGTGCAAGCCATGCAACATTCGCATTAACTGGGAAAAAAATACGTCAGTTTCCTTGATGTCACACGTCAAGAGTTTTTGTAGTGCCTAACGTGGAGCCACAGCATTTTATTAATTAGTTAATAAAGCATAACCAGGGCAGCACAACCTCAAAAAATAGTTAAACTAGCCGGGAGTCAAAGCAAAAACCAGCCAGACTTCGGGACAGTGACGCTCAATTGTAACTAGCCGAGATGTCCGAATCTAATTTGAGCGTCGCTGATCAAGGCGAAACCACCACCACAATGGAAGCCGCCATTGTCAACCAAACCGAGAGATGTGATATACCCACATGCCCCGAAGCGGGCGTTCACATCATTAGTTGCGCACAATGCCAGAACAAATTCCACTACCTATGTCTGGGGTGGAATGATGAACCCAGTAACACTGATGGGCCGAAATACCACTGTAATAAATGTCTGACCCACCAGACCGCCTACTTGCACCTGGCTTACCTGTGCTGGAAAGGGAATTAACACAATAAGATGTATAATATGTGCGTGAACGTTTTATTATGTATGCATAGGCTGGCCAGACGAAAAAATCACAAGATTGGGGTTAGTATACAGGTGTGAGGTTTGTCGAAGTGCGGAAGAATATAAACCAGATAATCCCGGCACTCACAGCAGCATGACATTCACCCGGGGAAGCGACAGTCTACAATTACCAGAGTTTGCAGGAAGACCACACAAAGACCCGGTAGCATTTGCCCAGGAATGTGAGCAGGAGTTTAGAGAAAACGAAGTCCCTGACAAACAATGGGTCGTTAAGATCCATCAACAATTGAAAAAAAAGTGCTAGACTGGTGGAACAAGTATGGAGAATTCATTACCGAATGAGGTCAACTTTGTTCGCTACTAGTCACCCAGTTCTCGGGAGAAGTGCTGGCGCACTTAACTACAGAGTTCCACATTTGAATCCAGGCCATTGTGAAGAGGCTGAAATCTTCATTTGAAGGAAGGTGCAGATGTACTGCCAGATTTTCCCCGAAGGGGAGGAGGAAAGTTGTGTACGTAACATTACATGTATGCTGGTACGTAAATTACGAAACCTTTTCCAACTTCCCAGGCCACGGTCAGCATATGAATTAGTGGAGAGAACTTGCGAGATAGAGTGAAATTTCAAGGCAAAGGCCATTCTAGACAAAACATGCCGAAGTAAGAGCCAGGAGGACGTTAAGCCGCCCGAGCCGAAAGGGAACCTCCTCCTCCTCCTCCTCCAACTCTCCTTAAGTGCTAAAACATGGAACTACATCTCGTAGTTCGCTGCCAACTTAACTGGAGTATTGCTGTCATTGCTTCAGTAAAAATACATGCAGTTATAGGCAGTGATTTCTTTCAACAAAGGTTGNAAATGCACTTAAACACAATTTTTGGGGTTTCCGGAGGTTAAAATCAGCCTGCTATGATTTTACAAGGAAACAGAATTTACGGGGCCATTCTCAGCAACTGGAAGCCTTTTTTTTAATTTGACTTACATTCATTACCTAAATTATTTTTGTGCAAGGTCACTTTTTTTTTTTTTTTTTGCTAACTTACATTTTCATGTTTATAGTTTTTACACACCTTCATGTAATGTATAATGAATAACTTAACATTTTCTTGATAATTATGTCAGGGAATCAATTTCTGGAACTGAGAATAGAAGAAGAAATCAGAATTGTATCTGTGGATCAACAAGGTGGAATGGTGAGCGACTAGCATGGCACTTAATATCTGAGGCTGAGGTCTTCAGCACCAATAGGAGTGAGTTAAGTGAGGTGGAGATGGAGACAGGAGCAGTGGCAATACAATAATAGAGCACATTGGAGTCAAGAGAGAATCCACGACTAATACTATGTCTATCCTATTTCCCTACATTACAAAATTTGTGCCTGATCCCATCAAAAACAGAAGTTGGCTAACTGTGTTGGGTGACAGGTGATCAGAACTCTACACCACCTGAGCAATGATGACATCACAAACACCTGGCATATTCTCTGTTTAGAGCAGAACACTCACACAGGAGCAGACAGCAACATACACCAACTATACTGCCGGACTCACCCTCGACCGGTTTTATAAAAACATGGTGATACTCCCTCATCAGGGAAGCACTGCATTATTGGCACTACTCATCTCACACATTCAGACATTTTGTTGTTACGTGCACTAACATAAATGAAGATAAAAGAAAACTGGCTGAAGAATTTAGTAGTCGTCATACTAAATAGTTGAACTCTAGGCTGAGTCTGAAGTGCAGTTGTTAAAGAAATAAAGTATCCAGTCCACAGAGATTGGCCCAGATTGAAATAGCTGCTTGTAATGATGAGGATGTCTGATCCTGCTGCTGGTCCAGATACAAATAATTTTAAGTGTTCGGTAAATGTTACCAAGTGGTACAAGTGTCACAAGGCTGGCAATTATCTGTATGTTGCCTGTTGTAGACAATTGGTTGCCTGTACAATGGTTCTGCATAGTTGGTCACAGCCAGTCCGTTGGCAGCCTACTAATGACTGCAACCGAGCCATGTGCAATGTGCAGTGACCCCCCCCCCCCTTCCANAGCAGTAGCACACTTCTCACTGCAACTAGAATGTGGGTATTTATCTGTATCTCTGTGTTTCGGATCCCTGCCAAGTAATCCCCTTTGTGAGGTAGGCGGCAGTGAGAGGGTGTTAGATGGGTTGCTATTTATTGAGAAACAAAACAAGCGAGTGGGAAGAACAGGTAGGTGCAACGTCGCCATCTGTCATGAGCAAAAGACAGAGTGTAAGCAAAACAGAACATTTATTACAGGTTTAAAACTGAACCTGCACTCAGTCTGTCTCTCCCCAACCCATATTCTTAGCTAACAATGGCTGTGTTTGCTGGCATAATCCCTGGGAGTGATGTAGGATGACAGTGGTCGTCTTGAGTGAATTCCAGCATCTAATGCGTTGGAGGACTCCTGAAACATTAGTGCTTGCCCTGCAGGGTCCTATGAAAGGAACTGGTGTAGAGTTGAGTGGAGTGCAGAGATATGGGCGGCTCTTAACATTGTGGTCTTGAGAGCAGATGAGGGTGAAGCGAGGTGAGAATGGAGCAGTGCCAGAATGCAAGAGTGGGGAAACAGAAGATCCCTGAGAAAACCAGCTGACCAGCAGCATCGTCCGGCAAGATTCCCACATGCGGAAAACCGGGGGCAACCCCACCGGGAATCAAACCCTGTTCGCCTGGGGGAAGTGAGTAATCTGACCATTACACCATCGTGGCCCCTTTATAGGGTTGGAGACTTGTAACAAGTCTGTTGTTTCGACTCGCCAAAAGACTGCTAGAGGTAATGAGCACTGGACATGCTTAAATATAAACACTGGTATTTCTTAGTCACATGTTGCTTGATATACCCCTCCACAGACTACGAGGGGCATGTGAGGAGTAGTGGGTTTTAAAATAATTCTCTCACTCCTCTCAGGGGCTGTGTGGAGCGAAGCATGAGAGCAAAGGGGAAGCAGAGGGGTGACTCCAAACCCCTCTCACGTATCACAGAAACTAGGGCAGTGTGTGTGTTATTGCAGAAGGATAGGTACCACCATTTCTGGTCCCTTTCATATAATGTTGTAGGAGACATGAGATGGCGAGGGGAATGCAGTGGCATGCAGAGAGGCCAATATGCATCATGCATCACAATCCAGAAGCTAATTTTCATTAAATGTATAACCAACTGATCAAAAATTAATACTTTGGTAATAATCTGCAAAACGTCTACACATTAATGCAGTAGCATGATGGCTGTAATGTACTGTAAATGTGGATGTTAACAACAGTATGAAAAAACTAGACAATTACCTCTTTTTGTATTGTGGAGCCGTGCTGCAACAGGGTTGAGCCGTGCTCCTTGCGATGGCCGGATGCTGCTGTCGGACATCAGCGATGGACCTCGTGACAACTTCTCGTTTACGTACAAGAATTTGGTCTGCTGACTGCCANTTACGTACAAGAATTTGGTCTGCTGACTGCCAGACACAGAACCTGCACAGCCATGCACATCATCTTACAATACAGTATCCTCCATGTCAATTATAATGTATAAGAAATAGTGATAAACGTACAGTAGCAGTCCCAACATACACCCTTCAGATAACAATGTCCTGTATTCTGCTTCAACTGTCTTAACATTCGAAAAACTCTAGCAAACTCCACAATTTTTTGTACGACGATTGAACTGTTTTTTATTATTATNGGTTGAGCCGTGCTCCTTGCGATGGCCGGATGCTGCTGTCGGACATCAGCGATGGACCTCGTGACAACTTCTCGTTCACGTACAAGAATTTGGTCTGCTGACTGCCAGACACAGAACCTGCACAGCCATGCACATCATCTTACAATACAGTATCCTCCATGTCAATTATAATGTATAACAAATAGTGATAAACGTACAGTAGCAGTCCCAACATACACCCTTCAGATAACAATGTCCTGTATTCTGCTTCACCTGTCTTAACATTCGAAAAACTCTAGCAAACTCCACAATTTTTTGTACGACGATTGAACTGTTTTTTATTATTATNACTGTCTTAACATTCGAAAAACTCTAGCAAACTCCACAATTTTTTGTACGACGATTGAACTGTTTTTTATTATTATACTGTAAACTATTCTTTTTCATTCACCTACAGATGCTCCACTGAGCCAGTCTTAAGAGTAGGTGAGGTGAAATGAGAAGGGGTGCAACAGCAATGAAATGATGATGGACAAGGCAGCAGGAATACCCTGAGATAAACATGCATCAGAGACGTATGCACTACCCATAACTTTTGTTCTCACTAGAAGTTCCCCCAGTACTTTTGGTAAATTATATTCTATTTGTTTTACTCTAGAATCTTCTGGAACATTTGAAAGTACCTGTGTGACCTACTCGCAAACACCTATCACGGCCCCATCCTCAAGACAAACGGCACAATCGGACCAATTTATTATTCTAACTGGATGACGCATAATGCTTCCTACTCATTATTATTATTATCGACTCCGCATCATTACATGAGCGTCATGTGCCCCCAAGGGAATTGAACCCCGACTGGCCGCCTCCAAGTTCAGCACCCCCGTAATGATTGGAAGTCACATAATCGCCCCCGCCACTTGTAAACCAGCTGAAAAGCAGCAGTGGGCATGCAAGAGTTTGCCCCTAAGCAAGCGGCAGATACCGCCCACAATCACTACCCAAACCTTCCTGCCACCACCCCGCCAAGAAATGGCAGCAGTGGCGCCGCCCAGCCCGAACCCGAGAAGGTGGCGGCCAAAGATTACAGAAAGCGAACAAAGCACACAGGGACCCTCCAGCTGAGATGCTGTGCACCTGGCAGAAACGCCAGTTGTACACGTAGCTCACATCAGCACAATTCGTGCTCAGGCTCTCTACCGCACAGCCACAGTCCTCTTCAGGACTCTCCAAGACCTACCTGTCTTCTACCAGTTTTTCAGCCGATGACGCCTTCCCCACTGCAGCAGACGAAGAGTCGTCGATACCCCCTGATACTTGCCATCACCTGACATGTACATGACATGTGGTGCCCCGGGTCCCTTCAGGACTACAAGCCACAATTAGGGTCCAGTTGTTTTCACAACTACTTAACTGTCAGCTCTCTTTTGCTCTTCAAGCCGACAGGAACCTTCACTTCTCTTGCTCTTGTACAAGTCAGTTGAACACTTAGAGTGTGTAGAGGTAGGAGGTAGTACGAGTCACCATATGTCTATTCTCAAGGGAATAAAACAGGTAGTCCAGCTAACTTCTGTCTTTCCTTTCTCTGTAGTGAACGTGTGACTTTTCCCAAACCTGGTAAGCATCACCCTCGAAGGGAGCGGCAGGGGACCGCAAATTGGCAACAGTTTCCGATGTAGAGTAGGACTCCGGGCAGCCCCTAACCAGGACTGCACGTACGTCACACAGAACAAGTTTGATGGTCACTCATAATGTGGACCCGGTACGTAAAGGTACCTGGTGCGCAAGTACAGTAGACCCCCAACCACTAGAAAGACACACAACGAAGCATCTGGACCAACTAAGTCAGCTAATCCCTTCAGAGCACATAATAAACTCGCCGAAGGGGGGTGCTAGGCCTGACGAGGCTTGTCCCAGGTACTTCTGGAGTACACTTTAGCTAGGGGTTTGTTGCCTGCCATATTCTACAGAGTGAACATTAGAACCTTTCCTGTCCATGACGTTCGCTCACCGATGAGGAAGCAGGAAGAACACTCTGAGGACAGCTGCTATCCTTGCATCTCTGCTACTGCTGCTGTGGGCAGTAACTCTCAGGTGCTTTGGCTGTCCACATGACCAACACTCTGGCCATTTCAGTGGGGGGTGGCGAGGCTCTGTAGCACAGGCCTTGGAAGCAATATCCCTCATAGTCGTCTGCAACTCCTTCAGTATCTTCGTTATTCTGTCTTTATCATCTTTGTTCAGCGTCACTGCCCGTACCAGATGTCGGGGTGCGGCCCCCTGTCTTGCTGACTTCTCCGCTAGTGCTCGGACCAGGGCATCCTGCATGTTGTGGGGTGCAGCCAAGCGTATTGCTTGCCATACCTCTGTGTAAGCAATGGCATCGATGAAGAAGCCAAGCCAACTGCGATGATATTGCATGCCTCCTCGGAGCAACCTTCCAGAGATAGTTGAGACAGCCGCACGTCTTGCCATAGCTCCTGCAGTGGCTCCCCTGGTCGCTGGGTGCAGCTTCGCAGCCGCGCATGATGGGCATGTTGCAGGTAACGGTCACCGAAACATAATTCCAAGGCTGACACCAGTGTGGGGTACTCCAGTCGATGTAGCTCTGGCAGAGATTGCAGCATGCTGAGTGCAAAGCCTCTGTACAGCTGCGAGGTAGTAAGCCCGCTGTTCGGCTGACCAGCCATTCAGGGTGGCAACTATTTCAAACTGGTGTTGGTACTCCCGCAAAGAAGTCTGGCCATCATAAGGGAAGGGAAGGGAAGGGCTTAATTGAGACCCCCTTCCCCACTCCTGGTTGCCAGACCCCAATGCTGAAGAACTGCTGACTATCCTCCAAATTTTCTGCATTGATTGCGACTTTCACTGCTTCCCCACTTTTCTCGACTGCTGGTGTGGTGATTGTAGAGGTCCGCTGTTTAAGATATTCCTGGCAATCCTACTTCATCGCGCTTATTTCATTCTCCATACTGTCCACTCTCCCACTGACACTGTGCATTCTTTCATTTACACAGTCAATTTTCTCGTCCACACTGTCAATTCTTGTATTCACTAACTCACTAATGCCTTCTATTTTTGTATCTACGTGATCTATTTATTTTCTTGACTACATTTTCATTTACAGTGTCTATTTTCCTGTCAACATTCTTATTTACAGTGTCTATATTTCTATCAACACACTCATTTACAGTGTCTATTTTCTTATCTACTAACTCACTTATATTAAGTTTCCTCTCGCTGCACGCTTCTCCTCTCACTAGTCGTGTATAGCTGAAACTCGTCCATTCATAAACTGCAGGCTCGGAGGCCCGGTACGCTTTATATAGCCGCTGGCTTTGACCTGGAAGGTTCGCGCACCCCGAGTCTAGCTGAGAGAAACGAGGGCAGTAATCCACAGCATTCTTCAGATGCCTCAAAGACACCCGATACCCAAGGTTGGGAGTGGCACGTGCCCTGATAGGCATAACAGGCACACTTTGTAAACATTGCTTTGTGAAAAGCCCCTGCATCTCCAGTTGCAACTGATAGCACACGCGCAACAATAAATCATCCGTGCCTCGCACGGCCGCCTGTAACACTATTTATTTTTAACAGTAATATAAAGCCCCTACCCTAAAGATGAGCTAGAATTGTATTTCAGGACATCACCTCAGAAATGAAATTCATTAATTTTGTTTATTTACAGTTATCACACATTTTGACAGTGATTATTTTATTTATCTCTACGTTTTGGCTGGTCATATATGTCTTTGGAAGTGATAATTTTATTGACGTTTTCTTTTTGTCCAATACATGTTGTTATCACTACAGCTTTGCCAGTGAGAAAGGATTTCAATTAAAGACAGATAATTAAGTGGGCAGTTTCAGGAAGTGACATTTATCTTAGAAATATTTATTTTGATAGCGTCCTGATGTGAACGCCTAGGAGCTCGCTTGCCAGCAGCCTGTAGACTAGTTCACCATAATTTTGCTACAGCAATTTTTAGTTATAATTTTGTTCCTGACTCTATCATAAGCTAGCGAGGTGTTAAAGAGAGTCACGTCAGTTATAAATATGTGTTGGTACCTTTACGAAGAGATTCTAAAATGCATCAGATTAGCTTTTTAGTGCATCTACACTGAGCAAGCAGCCTTCTCCACTTCAAGACCAGTGGTAAGTATTAATTACTTATGGGTATGGCTATGCAACAACCTTGAACTGTTTTACATTGGCGCAATTAAAATTATGTGAAAAATGTTGGTAATTAGATATTCAGAAATAATTAAGGGCGTAACTTATGTTAGGACTTTAACCAAAAGCCAGAGGAACAATTCTCTCATGTTCTCTAGCCGAGTGCAAACTAATGTTTCAGCCAGATTAAATAATTAATGTTATTTGTACCAGTCAAATGAACTTTCCTATCACGTAAATTGCTATTTTATCTCTTACGTTTTACTGAGGTGATTTAGAAATCTAATCCATCACAGCTAATTTTTCTTTTGATGACAGCATTTAATTATTTTAGTATTGAAAGTTCTGAACCAATAAGTTGAATTATTTTTCTGATTTTATCTGCATCCACACTATTCACAAAGTTCTTCTTATTAATAAAATCTCACATTCTTCCACAATTGAGAGTCATGTGTATTTGTGTAGTTTTAGAAAGTAGTTACGACATTTTATTTGGAAGGGTATGAGTGGGAGCACAGGAGGAGGTCTCGTGAACAGTCAACTGGAACTGCAAGCCACCCAGCAACAGTGTCCGACGTGTCGACAGTTTGTAGTAACAACAGCAACTCACGGGTCGGTTTCCATTTTGCCTGTGGCATGCATAACTTCCTGCTGCAGTGAATCAAAAAAAAGCAAATCACAAAAGTGAAGTGCTTTCTTTCTCAAAGCCCTAGGTACTATGTTATAAAGTTAAATTTAAGAGTGCGCTCATCATCACCACCTTTCTTAGTTTTAGGAGTACTCCATTTTAACTATAGGCATGTGTAGTGATATATATATGTATATTTACTTCAAGTGATGATTATCAATGTTGTATTTGGTGTATTGTTCTTATGTATGCATATTTTGTGTTTGTGCTTGCTTACTGATGTGTTTTGAAAATTTGGTAAGTTCTTCAATTTGATCAGTGTCTTGTGTTGTTGATTTTGTTCAAGTGTAAGTACGTATGAAGAGAAACACTATAGAGTTCGCTTTCAGGGAAGAAGTCTGTATCATTTTAAAAATATTTGGAAATTATCTCAATATTTGTAAGTAATTTTAACGATTTTATTGTA
This sequence comes from Clitarchus hookeri, assembly GCA_002778355.1. Lineage (NCBI taxonomy): Eukaryota > Metazoa > Arthropoda > Insecta > Phasmatodea > Phasmatidae > Clitarchus > Clitarchus hookeri. The sequence goes on along the minus strand of NQII01000613.1, from coordinate 723,220 downwards.
CTAATGTTTAGTCATTTTGAGGATATTATTTTATTCAGGTTACAGGATGTACACTGAAATTCCATTTTGAAATTCATGGCTTTTCCTTGTTTTCCTGGTAGAATCTTACCAATTTCCCTAGCCTATATTCACGACAGGACCCTTCCAATACCATACTCTCCAACAGCTGACGGAACAAATATGCTTTTAGTGAAGTTGAATTGAATTACACTGCAACAGACCAACCAAGCAGTCAACATTTTAGTCAGCCCATCAATATTTCTCACAATAGATGCTATTGACATCACACGAGTGCTCATTAAAACACATAAGTACTTTATTTTGTACGTATAGGCCCTATAAAGATGTATTATTGCCAGTTCACAAACTTAAAAATTAGGGATGGGTCGAATAACCAAAAATGTAGATTCCAGTTCCGGTGCCGATTCTACAATTTAAATATCGGTTCTATGTAATTTGAATACTTGCCTTTTGCTTGCAACTTTATTAAACCAATGCAGGTAAAATTCATTAAATGCTTTATTTAACCGTTATATGGAAGAATTGAACAATAACAAAGTGTGAAGACAAGTTTTAATGTATACAGATAAACTTGTTGTATTAAATTTATTTAAGGTTAGTAAATATGTAAAAATTGATTCTTTTTTTACATTAATATGTGGTGGATGTGATATGTTTGGAAAATACTTTAATTAAATAACTCATGGCCCCCAAACCAAAACATTGTGGCGTGCTGTACGATAAAGGTAGATGTAAGAGCGAGAGATGAGATAACAGACTGTTCCCATACACTTCCCTCCAAACATCACAGAACAGTTTACTACTACCACTCCTTAATTGTTTTTCCGTGTAAAGCACACACCCCAGAAATTTTTTCCTTTATGTTGGCAAAAAAGGACGCGCTATACATGAGTAAATACCATAGTTATTTTTGTAACAACAGAGTTTTGTCATTGCTGTGTAGAACCAAGAAACCAGTAATTGTTGTTAACCTAAAACCGGTTCAGAGTCAAACCTCAAGAACTGGTATAAATTGGAACCAAACCAACCCATCCCTATCAAAAATTGAAATTTTAAAATGCATATGATTATAATTACATTATCCTGTATTCACAACAACTTTTGCAGAGTAGAAATTATTTAAATTTCCCCTGACCCAGATGAAAATTCCCAGACATTTCCCTGACTTTTCCCTGTTTGCCCTGCGAGGGGATACCCTGATTTGAGAATTTCCTTTCATGTCCGCAGGAGGGGCAATCTTTACAAGTTATGGTAGAGGATAAGTGTATTTGCAACAAAGCTTTTTAAGTATGTGGCTTGCACTTGCATTAGTATATTAACTGTTTTATTTTTTATTGCAGACTGTCCCTATTTTAACTATTGAATTAACTAGATGTGTGACGATCATGAATCTGTGCATAATTGTCAACAATTTACACTTTAACTATCAGCTTTATCACTGGCTACACCATACTCTGTGCTTTAGTTTCCTGGTGAGNTTGTCAACAATTTACACTTTAACTATCAGCTTTATCACTGGCTACACCATACTCTGTGCTTTAGTTTCCTGGTGAGAAATAAGCAATGTAGTAGGTTTATTCACGAAGCCTACAAGGAGTATACTAGGTCCAGGAAGGAAGGGTCTTTGATAAGTTGCTATCTCACTTATATGTGCTGGATTAATAATGTGGTTCATTCTCGGGACTCGTTCACTATTTAAATACACGTGACAACAGTTTTTTAGCTTGCGGACACAGAACCAATACAAAACCTGACTTCTACATCTTAAATTTTTTTTTCTCACATGTAAACCAATGTTGTATGCAGAGATGTATGTACACATTTCATGCACAGTATTTCAACTTAAATTTCAATACAATTTACAGAAACACAGAAATTCATCACCAAATTCTTTTATGTGAATACAATACAGGCACTTGCAGAAGATAGAACTACACTAACAGCAACATCTTTGCACTCAATCTGAAGCAAATACTAAACTATGACCAGGCAGCATGCAGAAATGGTGTATACCTGCTGTGGGCGAGGTGATGGCAGACGTACCGACGATGGCAGGAACAGTCGTCACCCTGTTCATGGAGCGTGAGCCCGCAGACCCCTGGCTCATCACTCCGCGCAGACTGCCCGTCCCTGACGACACCTGCACGACAATCGCAACCCTACTACTACACATGGCAGCATCCACATATCCCAGTCCACATGCACCAACAAATTGCTGTGCNCGACAATCGCAACCCTACTACTACACATGGCAGCATCCACATATCCCAGTCCACATGCACCAACAAATTGCTGTGCGAACACACACATGCTCACACCCACACACTTACACACTCACACACAATTTCTCTCTCTCACACACACACACAAACATTAAGAGATTGTATATGCACAAGGCTAAGGTGAAGGTTGGTGACATGTCCGCATTTCATGTATGAAATCTCCTTTTGCAAAATCTTACACGCCTAATTGGTCCGTGGAAATATACCGGGTTGCTAAGATTCGTCATTACGAACCGATGTTTCTGCAAGAGTTGTTGCGTATATGTAGTGTAAATATGAGTAAATTATAATCTTAGACGACGACTTGTATGCATTTCTTCGTGCTTCAATGATTACCAGACTCGCAACAGTCTGCCGCACAGCATTTTGTCACAGGCTGCGGCGCTGGGGAAAGTTCGTGTTTTTGCTGCATGTCGTCACAGGTGGAGACGTGGGGTGATGCAGAGGGAAAAAATGTTGTGCCGTGGAGAGGAGCGGCAGGAGTCTTGGAGGATCACCGGGGGAATTGTTGACGACGACGACTTGTCCCGCGGGAGGGGACAGCCTTCTTGGGTAGAAAATTATATTTGCCTCCACGGTCCGACTCGTCTCCCTGGCAACACCAAAAAAAATTTCCATGGCTAGCGTTGTCACAGGCTGCATGTTATAGATACAATAACGACCAGGTTCGAAGCCTGGCCGACCACAAAACGCATAAAGGAGTTAAACCAATCAATTTATTTGTTAGTATGTCGTAATGCATCGTGAGAGTAAGATCAAGAGAGGACGTGTGGTCTGGTAAATACTCTAATAAATAACCTAACATTCGAAGCCCATATTCCANAGAGTAAGATCAAGAGAGGACGTGTGGTCTGGTAAATACTCTAATAAATAACCTAACATTCGAAGCCCATATTCCAGGATATAAGTATTGTGGTCCCGGCACACGCCTAGCGTGAAGATTAAAGTGAGGTGACATTCCTATCAATTCGTTAGAAGATGTTTGCAAGGAACACGATATTGCCTACGCGACCAGTAAAAATTTGGAAGATAGACACACAGCCGACACCATTCTTGCAGATAAAGCCAAATCAATAGTTGGGTCGTCCAAGTCCAAACTCAGCGAACGTTTAGCTGCATAGGGGGTGTCCAAGATTGGGTTTGAAATTTGGAAGGATGAAAAAGAAACACACTGGCAGGAAATTATGCAAAGTAGGGAAGCGTGGAGGTATTTTACCCTTCACTTTACCAGCACTAGGCGTTCTTGGCAGCCTAATCGGAGGTGCCAGTGGCATTGCCAGGGCCGTGAATATGACCAAGGTGAAAAACAAATGCTTAACGGAGACGTTGAGGCATAATAGGAATATGGAGGCACTTACAAGAAGTAATATAAAAAAAACTACGGGGGACTGTACCTTCGCCCTTACAGGTCGGTAGCGGGTGGAGGAGGCAGGAAGAGAACACTGCAACGCAAAAGAACGAGGCAATTTTAAAGCGGCTGCCTACCCACCCGCGAACCAACATTAAAATATGAAAATTTGCATGAAAATTAAAAATAAGTGATTTCCGAGGTGTGTTCATGCGTGATCGACTACCACACCACGCGCTGCGGGTCGAGTGTGATCTAGTAAACCTAGATAGGAGCACTGGGCCAGGAACTCATTGGACTGCATATAAAAAGAATGCCAATACGGTCCACTACTTTTATAGTTATGGAAACTTAAGGAACCCGCCAGAACTGAAAACGTATTTTAGAGGGGCACGAATATATTATAATCACGGAGCAGAGCAACAGCAACGAGAATGGAACTGTGGACACCTTTGTCTGAGCTTCCTTACAAGATAGATACTTAACAAGGATGCACTAGTTATAAGCCACAGTCATGTCTGTAACCCTGATCGTGTCGGGCAATAGTTTGGAATTGCGTTCTGTGCACTTCTCCCCACTCACCCTGAAGAGTGTGTGGTCCGTGGCAGTTGATAGATTTTCAAACTTACTTCTCGGTACCGAACATAGATGAATGTAATTGTATGTTTCGTTATGTTAAGGGAGGAGTCTGTGGTAAGAGAGGGAAGGTGCGTATACCCACAGGTTCGTATGAGATTGAAGAATTGAAGACATANAGGGAGGAGTCTGTGGTAAGAGAGGGAAGGTGCGTATACCCACAGGTTCGTATGAGATTGAAGAATTGAAGACATAGACGAGTACCTTAAGCGGGAGCTGGGACCAGATGTGACGTTAGTGCTGCATGGTAATGCAAATACCCTGCACAGTGAGATGTTTTGTAGTGCACAGGTAGACTTCACGCGAAACGATACTCTCGCCTCCATGCTAGGTCTTGAGAACGTAAAATACGAGGCTAATAAAACACACGAATCTACTCTGCCGGTAAGCATCTTCCCCATGAATGTCATAAGAATAAACTGTAATTTGGTTAGCGGGTCGTATCTCAACGGTAAGCCAAGCCAGACACTACAGGAATTTTCAGCGATGGTGCCACCAGACTTTAAGCTGGTGAATGTTCCGAAAACACCCATTTATGTTCCAGTCGTGACGGAGAACATACAGGAAGTCATAGTCTCTATAGTGAACCAAGACAGTCGTTTGATTAATTTTCGAGACGAGGAGATAACGGTACGCTTATATTTAAGGAAAGATAGAATTGAATTAAGCATACAAACGCAATAAAAGTATCTTACGGTACCAAACCTAAAGCCAGTATGAGTCGAGCTCACAGAACGCTAACATCTGAAAACGCTAATTTCCTTAGAAGATTAGGACTAACAATCAAGAATGGACGTGGAAATATTAAACGTGGCAGAGCCGGCAGGGTTCGAAGAAGTGATCACCAAGGCCGAAATCCACACTTACTCTCCATATCTGCCAGGCCCATACGTACCCTCCTCCGAAGTTCGGATCTGGGTGCAAAACCAAGATATATACACCGTCCCGTGTAATTCATATTTGCGCTTCCGAGGAACTCTGACAAAGTCAGGTAATGCTCTTCCTGCGATGACTAAAATCATTAGAAACGGTATACTTCACATGATAAGTAGAATCGCATATGAACTGAAAGGGTGTGATGTAGACGCAACGCGAGATGTTGGAATCACGGCTACCATAAAGAACTATCTCTCATTAACGCATAATNAGGGAGGAGTCTGTGGTAAGAGAGGGAAGGTGCGTATACCCACAGGTTCGTATGAGATTGAAGAATTGAAGACATAAGACGAGTACCTTAAGCGGGAGCTGGGACCGGACGTGACGTTAGTGCTGCATGGTAATGCAAATACCCTGCACAGTGAGATGTTTTGTAGTGCACAGGTAGACTTCACGCGAAACGATACTCTCGCCTCCATGCTAGGTCTTGAGAACATAAAATACGAGGCTAATAAAACACACGAATCTACTCCGCCGGTAAGCATCTTCCCCATGAATGTCATACGAATAAACTGTAATTTGGTTAGCGGGTCGTATCTCAACGGTAAGCCAAGCCAGACACTACAGGAATTTTCAGCGATGGTGCCACCAGACTTTAAGCTGGTGAATGTTCCGAAAACACCCATTTATGTTCCAGTCATGACGGAGAACATACAGGAAGTCATAGTCTCTATAGTGGACCAAGACAGACGTTTGATTAATTTTCGAGACGAGGAGATAACGGTACGCTTATATTTAAGGAAAGATAGAATTGAATTAAGCATACAAACGCAATAAAAGTATCTTACGGTACCAAACCTAAAGCCAGTACGAGTCGAGCTCACAGAACGCTAACATCTGAAAACGCTAATTTCCTTAGAAGATTAGGACTAACAATCAAGAATGGACGTGGAAATATTAAACGTGGCAGAGCCGGCAGGGTTCGAAGACGCGATCACCAAGGCCAAAATCCACACTTACTCTCCATATCTGCCAAGCCCGTATGTACCCTCCTCCGAAGTTCGGATCTGGGTGCAAAACCAAGATATATATGTACACCGTCCTGTGTAATTCATATTTGCGCTTCCGAGGAACTCTGACAACGCCAGGTAATGCTCTTCCTGCGATGACTAAAATCATTAGAAACGGTATACTTCACATGATAAGTAGAATCACATATGAACTGAACGGGTGTGATGTAGACGCAACGCGAGATGTTGGAATCACGGCTACCATAAAGAACTATCTCTCATTAACGCATAATCAACTCCCGGCCGCCAAAATGGCAGGCTGGGGAATCAAAGAGGACTTTAAGGTTCCTGTTTATGCCAACGGTAAATTTGAAGTATGTATTCCACTAGCGATGCTGTTAGTGTTCGCGGAAGATTACAAGCATGTAATTATTAATTCAAAACAAGAGTTAGTTATTCACATGGCTAACACGCAAGCAAACGCGATCCAGGACACTGGCGCAGCACCGGAAGCCGCAACGCTCTCAATACGATCTATTGAGTGGTTACTGCCTCATGTGCAGGTTAACATGTCTAAGCGTGTAAAATTAAAAAATATGCAGAGAAAGGAAGGAACGTAGATATTGTGTTTTGTACATGGAGTTCAGAGACGTATCCTAGCACACCAGTTTCCGTGACCGTAAATTGGAATGTTAAAACTAGTTTCACGAGTGAAAAACCGTGATAAATAATAGTTGCGTTTCAGACAGGCAAACGGAATGACATCAATACCTACTGTTCGAAATTCGATCACGTAAATATTAAGAACGTTAAAATTTTCTTAAACTCTGAGGCTTACCCATATGGAGATTTAAACATTGATTTTACAAATGGCACGTATATGGTCCCGTATCAAATGTACGCTGACTTTCAGAGGTCCTACTGTGGGCAAACGCAGGCTCCCACACTCGAACCGAACGCGTTCATGAACACAGCTCCCCTATTAGTGTTTGATGTTAGCAAATAGGACAATAGAATAAAGTCAGGCGTTTCCAAAATATGTTAACCATATCTATTTCCGTATGATATGTCGCTCCTAGAAAGTACTGAAAATCAATGGTGATATAAACAAATATCACTTATATTGATACTAGCGAACCGGCCCTGCTATGCCCGGGTGCAATTGGGTTTTACAGTGATACACCAATATGTGAAAACATAATGATAAAATTATACTATGTTAGCCTAGGATTTTAACTGATTACGGTAACCCAAAGCAAAGGAAATATTTTTTACCCAATAGCCAAGTAGTAGGGTTTTTTTTTTCAGTGTATCTGTTTAACTATCGCGTAGTTACCACATTTACGCTTTCCAGCGTCGATGTATGAAAATCAAAATGTGATTTTCATCAAGTTGTAGCTTTAGAAAAAAGTGTACCTAGGTACTACTTTTTGCGTTTGGCTGAGGGATCTTAATCGATTAACAAAGTTAAGCAACGTTCCCAGCGGCACACATTTGAATGGGTGACCGTTTAGTGGCATAACATCTGAGCGCTTCCGGACTTCGGAGGGGACGTTAAATATTTGGTCCCGGTTGTTATCGATTGGTAGCAGTCGTTAAGCCATTTCAGAGGTCCTTGGGCAGCCTAATAAACTCTGACAATAGAAAAAAAAATTTTTGGTCATGTTCCCAGTTCTTGCAGAATTATGTTTTGTTGTTATTCCACAGGAACGGTACAATTTTCTGGGATAAAAAGTATCCTATGTCCTTTTCCAGGTCCTAAAGTACCTACATACCAAATTTCATCACAATTCGTTCAGCCGTTATGGAGTTGAGTGGTAACAAACATACACACACACACAGAGAGACTTTCACATTTATAATATTAGTAAGATTGCAAATATCAGTCATATTGATATTGTAAATACTGCATACAATCCATTCACAGTTACTTCCAACTTTTCTAAACCTCTGCTAAAGTTCTACTTCCAGGATATTCCTCCACCTCATGCAAGCAAAGCTAAACTGAGTTTAGAAAATTACACCAAAGGGACAATGCACCGCATTCGTGTGCACTCAGTGTAATCACATTTTGCATAAGAACTATTTCTTATCAGGCATTACCAACACATATATTTTCTCCCTGTTTTTATTCATATTAATTATAAATAAAATACTATAATTTATAAATAAAATATAAGTAAAAGTTTAGTTAAACAGAAAATAAGGTACTTTTATGTTAACGTGCGTATGAAACAGTTGCGATACACATATTTAGGAAACGACTGACACGTCACCCTTGGGTAAGTTTTAAAGAAACTGCAAACAAACTATATCAGCAAAATCACATAATGCTAATACTGAATATCACCAACATTGCATGTTGATAATATCGCAATAGGTCATATATTTGCCCTACACTGTTGAACCATATTGCAGTTGCAATATTTGAGAAAAATANGTTAGCCTAGGATTTTAACTGATTACGGTAACCCAAAGCAAAGGAAATATTTTTTACCCAATAGCCAAGTAGTAGGTTTTTTTTTTTTTTAGTGTATCTGTTTAACTATTGCCTAGTTACCACATTTACGCTTTCCACCGTCGATGTATGAAAATCAAAATGTGAGTTTCCTCAAGTTGTAGCTTTAGAAAAAAGTGTACCTAGGTACTACTTTTTGCGCTTGGCTGAGGGATCTTAATCGATCAACAAAGTTAAGCAACGTTCCCAGCGGCACACATTTGAATGGGTGACCGTTTAGTGGCATAACATCTGAGCGCTTCCGGACTTCGGAGGGGACGTTAAATATTTGGTCCCGGTTGTTATCGATTGGTAGCAGTCGTTAAGCCATTTCAGAGGTCCTTGGGCAGCCTAATAAACTCTGACAATAGAAAAAAAAAATTTTGGTCATGTTCCCAGTTCTTGCAGAATTACGTTTTGTTGTTATTCCACAGGAACGGTACAATTTTCTGGGATAAAAAGTATCCTATGTCCTATTCCAGGTCCTAAAGTACCTACATACCAAATTTCATCAAAATTTGTTCAGCCGTTATGGAGTTGAGTGGTAACAAACATACACATACACATACACATACACATACACACACACACACAGAGACTTTCACATTTATAATATTAGTAAGATTGCAAATATCAGTCATATTGATATTGTAAATACTGCATACAATCCATTCACGGTTACTTCCAACTTTTCTAAACCTCTGCTAAAGTTCTACTTCCAGGATATTCCTCCACCTCATGCAAGCAAAGCTCAACTGAGTTTAGAAAATTACACCAAAGGGACAATGCGCCGCATTCGTGTGCACTCAGTGTAATCATATTTTGCATAAGAACTATTTCTTATCAGGCATTACCAACACATATATTTTCTCCCTGTTTTTATTCATATTAATTATAAATAAAATACAATAATTTATAAATAAAATATAAGTAAAAGTTTAGTTAAACAGAAAATAAGGTACTTTTATGTTAACGTGCGTATGAAACAGTTGCGATACACATATTTAGGGAACGACCAGACACGTCACCCTTGGGTAAGTTTTAAAGAAACTGCAAACAAACTATATCAGCAAAATCACCTAATGCTAATACTGAATATCACCAACATTGCATGTCGATAATATCGCAATAGGTCATATATTTGCCCTACACTGTTGAACCATATTGCAGTTGCAATATTTGAGAAAAATANCGATAATATCGCAATAGGTCATATATTTGCCCTACACTGTTGAACCATATTGCAGTTGCAATATTTGAGAAAAATATTTTCTTGATTGACATATAGCAATGTTGCACAGCCCTGCCGGACACGAGCGGCAGTAAGTGGAGCATGAGAATGCGTGGCGTACCTTGTTGCTGACGGGGGAAGTGGGGGAAGTCTGGGTGACCTTGCTGACGGTGGAGGTGACGGGCGGCGTGACCTCGCCCGGCCTGCTGGCGTTTCGCAGGTCATCGTCTGCAGACACCAGCTGCTGCAGCTCGCACTCCTCCTCTGCCTCCGCCATGGCTTGCTGCAACACCACTCCTGCTCGCATCACACACCATTCAACTGTCTCCCAGACTGCACACAGCTGCCTCCCTGTGACGCAGCACAATGGTCGTGTGTGATCACAGCTCCGGGTTACTCAACTCGTACAAACCAAAAAGTATTGATTGTTCACGACTAACTGAGCACTTCCAAAATCAACCTTCGAAAAATATCACTGCGCCTACCTGCATGTTTTTTAACCCCTCAACACTAACTGGCATGCGCCCAGTAAAGTTGGTAAAGACAGAGAAAAAGTAGTTCCGCGTCTTCACGTTGAATCAAAATTGTTAGGTAAACGTTTATGATTACTGAAATACTTTATTTTACTTTGTTTTACTTTAACATGCAAAATGTAAGAATTAGGAAATTTGCAAAATATTTACTTTTTTAATCATTTCACAGTTTCACTTGACCAATACATGGATAAAGTGATCAGACCCATGGCAATGTTGATTTTACATATGGCAGAAGAAAACACAATGTGNTTGACCAATACATGGATAAAGTGATCAGACCCATGGCAATGTTGATTTTACATATGGCAGAAGAAAACACAATGTGTATGCAAGTAGATATATCTTAATCAGGGCTTTGAGAAGTGCTCAGTTTATCGTCGGCAGCCTATATGTACATGATGCAGTTATGTCGTATTATGAGGAATTTACCTTATGCATATAGGCAATAATACACTGCAGGATGGTAATGTAATGAAAGAATAAATCAATCTGACATCTACTTCAACACTAATCAAAACTTCCCAGAAGTAGCACATGCTCTTAATGGGCTCATAAATAACACCAAATATCTAAAATATTAATGCAATATGGTGGCAGAAAGTTACCAAAAAAACTCCCCAACAAATAAAAATCTCAAACTTTTGCTAACACTGAAAAAGACAACCAGATGTGGCCCCGATACTGGTCTAGTCAATATGAGTCTGGAAAGACTGGTGGTGGAAGGTGTATTTATACTATTATAAACACTGAGATTTGAAAACAAAAACTCACACAAAATTTATTGATTACATCAAAGCCTTCAAAACAGCAAAGAAATTAAAACTTTTTGATACTTTTAGACATAAGATGTTTCCCAAAAGATTTAATGTAAGCAATCAAAAGCACGAATGAAAATTCATAATATAAAAATTGTTGCTAGTAGGATATAAAAGAGAAAACATAGCAGCTTATCACGGCTGTGAGCTGTTGCAGTGTTCGCAGTGTTACAATGGCCACAGCGAGTCGAACAACATGTTTCTCATATGCTATCATAAAATAGTGCAATGTTTCATTAAAATTAGTTCCTTTTTTACAAAAGACTTGTTTTGCTGAATATCATATGTCTGTAGCTTTAACAGTTCGTGTTTTACATTACTAATGAGTGTGCATTATAATTGGCATAAACTCAGGACTATTTTTCAGAAAAGAGGATATTCTTCGTTCTCTTGACAGGGAACCATATTTCATAGGTTTATCTAAATGTGCCTGCCTTGCTTTGAAAGCAATTGATAAAGTCTGAATTGTATTTAGTCGACACCAGATAATACGTAGCACAGTTTCCTCATTCCACCCGGTGTTGGTGTCCGCTACGTTTGGTAGCTTCAGTTAAATGACGGGCTTTGAACGTTTCTCACCATTTTTCAGTTGCTTGCGTGTAAAGTTTTCGCTGAAGTAATGGCGCTAGTAAACCTTGTGCTATAACCAGTAGTTGCAAAAAGGAAGAGGTTCCCAAACAAGGCTGATCTATAANAATGGCGCTAGTAAACCTTGTGCTATAACCAGTAGTTGCAAAAAGGAAGAGGTTCCCAAACAAGGCTGATCTATAATTGTTAGCGTGGGTTAATTTGTTAACTAAATTATTAAACTAAGAATTTCACAAAAGTACATTTTTTAAACAAAATTAGCAGTTTGACAGCGAGGGCATGTGATGCTCGATGAACCTACAGTGCAATGGATGTGCATTGCACATACGTTGAAGGCAATATCTGTCACAAAAAAAAGTCAGAAAACGAGTTATATTTTAGATAACTACCAAAGAACATCTTCAGAAAACTGTGTTACAATTTTACGATTGGGTGGAAAATTCCGACCATAAAACAAATTACAGCAGCTATGCCTGATTTTCAAGTTCCATGGAAAAATCGTTGAAACGTTTTCTTTTGTTTTAAGAAATTGAATGACAAGAGGAAGTGGTGTTTATGCTGACATTATAAGCTACATCAACATATTTGAATAATTTTTTCTATGCTACACACAACTGTAGTAAATGACAATTATTACATTTACCTTTAATAGCTGTTGCTAATCTGTAAATTTAAGTGTCAGATCATTTTTACTACAAACTTAAAATTTTAGTTGTCTGCTGAAAGAGTTTTCTAGTAGATATAAACTCCCAAATATATTACATATATGGTTTATTGATTTTTCTCTTTACTATATTAAATTGTTTCTTTATGCATATAATTGTAAATTATATTACTACAATTCAGATTTCATGACACGCTGTAATTGAGCGTCTCTTTCGTTACAAGCGTATTTAGAATTTTAGCATAATGCAGCCTCAAAGGTTAGGCGCCATCTTGTAACGTTCAGCCGCTTACACTGCCTACTGTTTATTTGCCACGACTTGCTCAGGGTAGAATACACGAGACTCAGTTAATTGAACACTAGTTAATTTTGAAATAAAGTTCAAGTTCGAAGTTAGTTTGTTCTATACTTTATTTATCATTTTTTGAATGACACAGTTCACAGATGAATTACCGGTATTCAGAGTACGAACCGTACCGAGATAAATATCCAAGTACAGAACAGCGTCACAGTGGTTTACCGTTTATTAATGTCTAAAAACTTGCATCGCAAGACTAATTTACGAAGGCAGGAGGGATGTTCGTTCCCTCCTGGCACCCTAACGACCTCCCACACCGGCGGAAATAAGTTTAAGACTTTAGGTTAAGTTGAAATGATGTGAAAAGAATTAACGGTCGCGGGTGCTTGCCGGTGTGGGTGAAGTACTTCACGCCTGATGCGTCTTCTTACGCTCGATGCGTCCTCTTCGACGGTTGGTTACCTTCTTTTTTTAGGCGATAGACCCCACTAGTATATATATGCAGGCCTATCGCCCCCTTCTCCTAGATAAGCACCTGGCATCCAGCATCTGCCAGCAGCGTCATCTAAACTGCACGTGTCCCGCGCTCAACACGTTATCGACTGCTGCGCCGTCAACAGAAACTAACCTCTCGTACAACAAAAACTTGTTGACTTTGCCTGAAACTGCGCTGGAGGAACTAAAACTGTAGACGCATTCAAAATCCCGATAACTAACCTCTCGTTTCATATAAAATTTGGATGACGCAGTAAAACTGCGCAGAAGGAACTAAAACTTGTCGACGTCGCTGTTACCAGAAACAAACTAATCTAAGTAATGCTAACACTTTCCAAAACACTGAAAACAACTGACGTTCGAAATGAAACGGTTACCGGACCACTGATAAAACGCAAACAGCTCTGCAGGCGGGAAATTGGATGTTTACGTGTGCACTGTCTGAAAAACAAACACGGGAAACGAGCTACCATGGCTTTAAACTGAAATACGATAAAAATATTACAACGCTTTCCAGAGCTTCATACACCCGAAAGAATTTTACACCCACGTCCNTACGATAAAAATATTACAACGCTTTCCAGAGCTTCATACACCCGAAAGAATTTTACACCCACGTCCCGCAAAATTATGAATATTGCGTCATTACATTTTTCATGACACGCGTATTGTGACATGACGAACACTTGATAGATATGGCAACAAGGCTTGGTAACGCTCGCCGATAGGCCGAGTCTGAGGACGGTATTCATAAATATATCTTGAGCACTAGCTTCGTCAAGACAATCTTATTAGGTGTCTTAAGTTCGTATTTACATTTCATGAACATTACTTAAGCTTGTCGCAAGCACAGTTAAACAAACAAGCTGGTCTTCACGAAGGCTGTCTTATTTTTGTGTGCCTTAAGACTGAATATTTCTGTTCCATATTCATTGCTTGAGATCGCAATTTCAAACCACGTTTCATAGTCATTGAAACCCTGCTTAAGATGGCAAATAAGCCCGTCTTCGCCAAGTTCTCTGTAGAGGTGACTTGAGTCGGTGCTTTTTTAACTTCATACGTCAAAGATTTCTGCAAAATGGCAATAGCATAGCATGTGTTAAGTTTAGATTAATGATTTAATTATGCATTTGGACTAAAACCTAAATTGTTCTACTCTGAAAAAGTATTTACAGAAAAATAATTCTACAGATACCATTAATTTTTTAACATAATTCGCATAGCAGATCTAAACTTCCACTAATTACAAAGTAGTAATTGGATAGCGTTATACGCAATACTATTTCTTTACAAAAACATGTTCTTTCTTTCGAAATGTAATTGTAATTTACAATAAAAGTATACGTATTTAATAAGAGACAAACTATTCTAAATTATACTGTGTGTTAAATTAAACAGACAAGTAAAAGTTTTGTAAATATAAATATGTTGTAAACTGATAATTTTTAACAGAAGGGTATATAAAGTCTTTGCCCTATATTTTGCTTTCACAATTTCAGTTCATGCTTGACCAAGCCAGAAGTGGTAAAATATACGCTATGCCTTGAGGACGCCGCCTTCANTTTCACAATTTCAGTTCATGCTTGACCAAGCCAGAAGTGGTAAAATATACGCTATGCCTTGAGGACGCCGCCTTCATGAAGATCATCTTGCTTATAGACTATGAAACGTGGTGGGGAAATAAGATGGTCTTGACCAAGACTGTCTTAAGCTCAGCCTTGAGACTTGACTACGAATGCCACCCTCAGCAGAGAAGAAGTTCTGTGCCTGGTACAGTGAGACAATTATAAATACATGCATGGCTTACCTGGAACTCAAACACAGAACGCCTTGCACCGTAAGCTGGCATGCAGCAAACTGCATTACAGAGGTAGGCTTCGGAGAATCAACTTCCATAGTATCAGCCTAAAGTTTTGCTACACGGGGTTTAGTAACTTCAAATATCTATGGGGCATCATTTTGAAAAAAAAGTGTGAATCACTTAAATCATGTAAGTTTAAATGGACTACCATAGCACTACTTGTGTGCAGAATTGGGCNAACGCCTTGCACCGTAAGCTGGCATGCAGCAAACTGCATTACAGAGGTAGGCTTCGGAGAATCAACTTCCATAGTAATCAGCGTAAAGTTTTGCTACACGGGGTTTAGTAACTTCAAATATCTATGGGGCATCATTTTGAAAAAAAGTGTGAATCACTTAAATCATGTAAGTTTAAATGGACTACCATAGCACTACTTGTGTGCAGAATTGGGCAGAAATCGGATGATTGATTGGCATAAATTGGCATAAAAGCATATGATGCTATTGTAAAAAGGCCTAAAAATCAGGCCCTGTATAGGAATATCTAATGTGTCAATATAAAAAGTTTGCTTGAAATCTGTCAAATTATTTAATAGATATGATTAAATTATCTAAATAATTTATATGGCCCCATTTTGGGAAAAAAATTTTGATCCACTTACTTAGGTAATTTTACATGGCCTACTTTAGTACTACCTGCCTGCAAAATTTGGTGGGAATTTAATAGCTGGTTCCCGAGATACGGCATAAATGTTGCATTTTATTACCTAGCACTATCTTACAAAAGCTCGGCAAAATATTATCTCTATAAACATACTTGATGCTTCTAATGGCTACTCTTAGCATAATAAATTTAATTGAAAGTGGTTTAATTGTTTAATAGTAACCAAAACTTATCTAAATGAATTATATGACTGTTATACCGTAAATAAAGCCAGGCACACTTAAACTTGGCCTACTGTAGCACTATTTATGTGCAAAATTCGGTGCGAATCGGTTGGTTGGTTCCGGACATACTACATAAAAGGTCCAGTTTTTCATGTCATGTTATTTTCATTACTGTATTGGAACATTCTAGGTTTGTCATAGATACTGCTACATATTAAGTCGCTTGAAATTGTTTGGGACATGTAGCTTACTAACGTAAAATATTTACAGTCATATAAATCTAGATGGACTAGAAAAGTATGACTTGTGCCATGAATTTGGTGGATTAATTGTTTCCCGAGATAGGACACAAAAGCTTAATCTATCATGTATTGCTATTTTCCANGCCATGAATTTGGTGGATTAATTGTTTCCCGAGATAGGACACAAAAGCTTAATCTATCATGTATTGCTATTTTCCAAACTAGCTGACAAATTAGTATATTTGACGCTTCCATAAATATTACCAGCATTCAACATTAAGTTGGGATTGGTTACATGGTTTCATAGATAGCTTAGTCTTCTATAATGTTTATGTCGCCATCATTTTGAAAATAATAGCCTGACCCCTAAAACATGTCAGTTTACATGACGTACCATAGTACCTATTTCTTGAGTGTCAAATTTAGTAGGAATCAGTTGATGGTTTAACCAAGATATGACATTAAAATTTTATTTTTCACATGGCGCTATCTTACAAAATTGCTGACAAAAGAGGTTATGTTTTGACACATTTGATGCTTGTAAAAGATATTTACGGCATAACATATTTTATTGAAACTGGTCAAACAGTACTATATATATTGCAAATGAACCTAAAATATCTATATTGCAGACATTTTGAAAATAAGCGTCTTATCCATTTAAATTGCATATATGTACATGGCCTACAATATCATTACTTATATGCCAAATACGGCAGTAATCAGTTGTGTAGTTACATAGATATAATGTAAAAGCTTTATTTTTCATGTTGCACTATCTTCCAAAAAGGCTGATTGATAACATTAAAACATTCTAAATTCAATGCTTACATCATGCACTGCCAACGTACCAAATTTGGTTTCAGTTAAATGGTCCCCAAATTTTTAATGAAAAAATTTCATTTTAGCTTATTTTCTGAAGAAAAGAAAGGCTAATGTGATCACTTTCCTGTCTGATGTATGTGTGTGTCTGCTCCTTCAAATTTTTGAATGTGGTAACAAATTTCAGCAAACTTGATAATCATGTTGTACTAAGTAAGGATACATGACTTTTATAGCTTTAGACCATGTCGGGTGCTTACCTTCAAAATGGGAGCCATTTTAAAATTAAGGGTAATATGTCATATTTCTGATAACATTCAACTGATTTAAACCAAATTTTTAAGTTGACAGAACAAGGTGTAAACTTTGAATTCAGAGGTAGATATTGTTGTTGGTAAGCCATTTTGGAAGATAGCACCACATGAAAAAATAAAAGTTTTACGGGTAATTATTAAATTTAGGGNGTTGTTGGTAAGCCATTTTGGAAGATAGCACCACATGAAAAAATAAAAGTTTTACGGGTAATTATTAAATTTAGGGAGATTTTCTGGATAACACAAAGAAAATTCAAAATTATGATATATTTCTACTCTACTAATCACATAGAACACGATTATACTAGGGGCGTAGCTTTAAAATAAGTACAACATATTTAAAAAAAATTGAACAAAATTGTGAAATGAGCAGCATAGCCAGTTTGTTTACGTTTCTGAACAAAACATCCTAGACC
The DNA here is from genome assembly GCA_002778355.1 of Clitarchus hookeri. Classification (NCBI taxonomy): domain Eukaryota; kingdom Metazoa; phylum Arthropoda; class Insecta; order Phasmatodea; family Phasmatidae; genus Clitarchus; species Clitarchus hookeri. Next base: position 705,441 of record NQII01000613.1, on the reverse strand, counting down.
AACAAAAGTTGCATTAATGGGTTCTGCACAGCTTACCTTGTTCATATTCAAAAGGGCGTAATGTTAAAATAAGTAGAAAATATTTTTAAAAACGTGCGAAATATGTTTGTTTAAATCTATTAACGTCAGAGGAATTATACCAGCCCCCTAACATGACTCCGCATGCTGGAGAAGGCTTGGAGAGATTCCCCCTCTTGCTAAAAGAGCCGGACGTTGAACAGGATTGTTCCGGGGGCGTGCCCGAGATCACGTCAGGGGCGTGGGTAGTGCTCCGGCTATACCACACGCTTGGTAATCTGAGTGCTAGAATCTCAGGCCTTGTGGTAGGACATGCTCTGTGCGATCTGCAATATCAGATCGGGGCTCTGCCTGGTGCGGCCTGTGTACAGGTCGGGGCAAACGGGTTTGGTCAATTCAGAAAGCGCTGGTCATGTCTGCGATGAGAGGGCGTGATCCCTCTTCCCCGCCTACTGGGAGGCCGGGGTGCGGTATGGCCTCGCGGCTAAGAGCGCCCCGTTAACAAATAAGACCACGGCTCTGTCGTGTTTAACAGTAACCTGTAACCCCTAACTAGGTGAGTCAATTTACATTCTTTTGGTGTGTTTTACGGTTCCTTTAAATTCCTACAATCCTACATTCATAGTTTAGTGTAAAACCCAAACATCCTAGGTCAGTGTAGAACCCNTCGTGTAAAATCCAAAAATCCTAGGTTAGTGTAAAACCCTACTATCCTAGGTTAGTGTAAAATCCAAAAAACCTAGGTTAGTGTAAAACCCAAGGATCCTAGGTTAGTTTAAAAATGTAAAATAGTGATTCACTCATCGTGGGGTTAGGTTCTGTTAGGGTAAGTGGGCACATATTACAAAATAAGTCGGACGTTAATGCCCCTAGTATATTCGTGTTCTGCGTCATTAGTAGAGTGGAAATATACCATTTTCCGTGAATTATTTTTATTTTTACANAGGGTAAGTGGGCACATATTACAAAATAAGTCGGACGTTAATGCCCCTAGTATATTCGTGTTCTGCGTCATTAGTAGAGTGGAAATATACCATTTTCCGTGAATTATATTTATTTTTACAGAAAAGCCCCTATACTTAATAATTACCATGTTAACTAATACGTTTTTCAATAGATAAGACACTTATTTTCAAAATGGCGGCCAAATAGCTATTTTTAGGGTGTCTAGCATTGTATTTCGAAAAAATTCATGAACAATTCTCGTACATATATGAAGCGTGCATTTCCAAAACGTTGTAAATGCCAAAAGTGTGAAATATCAGTTTTCATACAAAATCACGTTGTAAATGCCATATCTTTCGATAGCAATGCAGCTTGTTTGGATAGTGCTGCCACTAGTGGGGGAAAACTGAACTACAAGTAGGAGTGCAAGTCAAAACGTTGTAACGACCATGGTGCAACTGTGTGCTACGCCTTCCTTCATTGTGTCAGTGTGATTCGGTCATACAGTTAGAGGTTATGTTGAACTTTTGGTGACTNGTTGTTGGTAAGCCATTTTGGAAGATAGCACCACATGAAAAAATAAAAGTTTTACGGGTAATTATTAAATTTAGGGGGATTTTCTGGATAACACAAAGAAAATTCAAAATTATGATATATTTCTACTCTACTAATCACGTAGAACACGATTATACTAGGGGTGTAGCTTTAAAATAAGTACAACATATTAAAAAAAATTGAACAAAATTGTGAAATGAGCAGCATAGCCAGTTTGTTTACGTTTCTGAACAAAACGTCCTAGACCAACAAAAGTTGCATTAATGGGTTCTGCACAGCTTACCTTGTTCATATTCAAGAGGGTGTAATATTAAAATAAGTAGAACATATTTAAAAAACGTGCGAAATATGTTTGTTTACATCTATTAACGTCAGAGGAATTATACCAGCCCCCTAACTAGGTGAGTCAATTTACATTCTTTTGGTGTGTTTTACGGTTCCTTTAAATTCCTACAATCCTACATTCGCAGTTTAGTGTAAAACCCAAACATCCTAGGTTCGTGTAAAATCCAAAAATCCTAGGTTAGTGTAAAACCCTACTACCCTAGGTTAACGTAAAATCCAAAAAACCTAGGTTAGTGTAAAACCCAAGGATCCTAGGTTAGTTTAAAAATGTAAAATAGTGATTCACTCATCGTGGGGTTAGGTTCTGTTAGGGTAAGTGGGCACATATTACAAAATAAGTCGGACGTTAATGCCCCTAGTATATTCGTGTTCTGCGTCATTAGTAGAGTGGAAATATACCATTTTCCGTGAATTATTTTTATTTTTACAGAAAAGCCCCTATACTTAATAATTACCATGTTAACTAATATGTTTTTCAATAGATAAGACACTTATTTTCAAAATGGCGGCCAAATACCTATTTTTAGTTTTTAGGGTGTCTAGCATTGTATCTCGAAAAAATTCATGAACAATTCTCGTACACATATATAAAAATTTAAGTAGGCCTACCACACAAACATTTCAGAATTCACAAACATCTGTCTACTAAAATTACAAAAATTATTAAACTTTTCTTTTAGCTTACTTATTGTATTTCATGGTGGCAGATTTGCCACCATTAAATACAATACATGTACTACTCGCCACGTGCAGAAGAGCTCCTGTGTTAGCACTGATTTCCTGAAGCAATTCCATGTTGCGCTGGTTTAGTGGATAAAATACTAGCCTCACACCAAGGCAAACCGGGTTCGATTCCCGGCGGGGTCGCGCCCCTGGATTTTTGCATGTGAGAATCGTGTCGGACGCTGCTGGTCAGTGGGTTTTCTCAGAGATTCCCCCTCCCCTCACTCATTCCATAGACCATCATTTCCGTCGACGGTTTCCAGGGCTGCTCCATTTACTCCTCGCTTCACCATCATCGGCGCTCACGACAACTCCACTCAGAAACTATTCAACTAGAAAATAAGTGAGGGTTTCATAGTTAACAGCCAAAATTCAAAGAAATCTGTAGCACACATGAAAACGACCTTTAAAATTTACTTTGTTCGTTTTAACCCAAAAACTGCCCTTTTTTGCCAGCGCCTGCCCCCACAAAACCACAGGCACTGAATTGAAAATGACCTTATTATTAGGAAAATTCTAAAATCATTATTAAAATACTTCACATATTTAATTTCCATGGTTTGTGATTATATACCTAGCATTGCATACATACCGGAAAAATTGTAGTATCTCCTAACTGCACGCAAAACCTTGGTATCTGATCCAATTGAAAAAGTTGCAACCACAACTACTTAACTGTCGATAAACGAGCTCCGTACAACAACCATATACGTAAATACTACAATACAACCATTCATCCGACCTGTCATTTGGGGCGTAATACAGTAAACTAATAAACATCAAAACACAACACCATAGAAAACAAGTGGATATAGAAATACCAAGGACGCTATTACAAAGGGAAACTACGGCATCAAGCGACATCTAGCCATCAAGAGGGAACTAAGACAAGTTACATATCACTAACGTCTTTTAGTATATTCGACTGCAAAATAATGAAACCTACCATATTTTCTATATTCGTACATTTTATTTGGTGTTAACTGAGTGTGATTATTTTTATGGCAGAATAGCTGTTTCTGCAGGGTTATTACGTTCCCTATAGACATCAATAATTAAAAATTATCCATCCAAAGCAAAAAGGTCACTGTTTCTTATTCTATTTAGCCGCAAGTTTCTTTGCAGAAGATCGGAAAGCAACATATTTATAAATAAAAATTTGAAAAATTAATACATCGTAATAACTACCAGCCAACACTGATAAAACTTATAGTAGCAAAGAGTACTCACTAGGCAGTCATTACTAATTTTTTTTTTGTTTTTTGTTGCCAGGGCAAAATTTTAAATATTACTGCGATCTGTTNCTACTTCGAGAGAAAAGCAACAAAGAACCCTATACAATTGACACCCCCATGACTAAAGAGGGTTTACATACAAAAAAGGTGAAATTATTTGTTAAGACGTGTGCAGAAAAAACAAAAGTGTGATATATTAGTTTCCAGTGGAATTTGGTAAGTCGTATACATAGTAGGGATTTCCTTAAGCGTTAAAAGAAATAATTACATTTTGACCTTGAGTGACACTTGTGAAGTGACGACCAATCAGAACCGAGTAAGCCATGTTGTTAATGTAAACTGTTATTTTAGGAGATATGAGATCAACCGTTTGCGATTAATTTCTTCATAAAATTTGCTTCTCTGATAAAATAAAATGTCTGCTTTCAAGGATGATCTGAAGTGTAATGTTTCACCTAAGTGAGATGATCCAGAAATTCTAAACATTATTAAATATATACCCTGGCAAAAGACTTGTGCGAAAAAAACATAAAACACTTCCTTAATTTAATTATTCATGATAACTCACTTGACTTGCTCGTTAAAATGTCTTTTTTTAACTTTACAACAAAATTTGTTAACGTGTAAAAATGTAAACAAACATAATGAATGCAGAGAATCACAGCGAAGACAATTAACTTACACTACATATGTATTACACTACAATAAAATATTTTAGCATAAGATAAAATAATTTCGTAAATAATATTTTCCATGGTTCGGGGAAAAAATGGCTGTTTCATGACACTTTGTTAAACTTTGGAAAATATTCCTATGTAAAGATACAAATTTGTAAACATTGAAATTGGGCATTATAAATTACTATGCTAATTCCACAATGTACTAATTTAATATTTAAGCCAATTTCGAAAAAGCATTTTGCAATTTAGAGTAACTTAGTCTAATGCAAATCTGCGAACTATAAAGAGATAATATTTCTCCTCGTGTAGTAATTTATGGGGAACATTATGCACTAATTATTTACTTGACAATGTGTGGCACTATTAAATTACCTGTTGAAGGTTTCAATACTAATGTTTTGAATGTGGTAGTTCTGCCATAGACAGTTCTGCAAATGGGTCACCGGGCCCGTTCGCCACGTAAACGAAAAACAGTTAGCCTGGACACACTCACAGTGTGTTCCTCCCTCATGCACTCTGATGTGTTGCGCGGCGTGACACTGTCGGGATTCCGCTGGCAGGAGTGGACCAAGTCAAATTTTTATAATGTAAACACAGCTTTAAGCAATCATAGACTCCCATAGAGTAAATAAACTACTGACTGAGCATTCTCCCATGAGAGTAAATATATAGCTACAGGAAGCATTTATATACAAATTTAGACAAAACTGTGTGTTTAAATGTATTGTGTGACTAGGTAGTTTAAATTTACATTAAAAACTATAGTCCTTGTGGTTTTAATCGCTAATAATTCAATATTATGGAGAAATCATGTAATGAAAAAAGTATGTGAGTATACCACAATATAATTTAAAAATAAAATAATTAAACCTTGAAATAAATGTAAAACAAAGTAAAGCAGCTTGTGTTTGCAACACATTTAATCAAGATTTTCCTAGGGATGTTACGGTATCCCCAGGACATCCCTAGTGCCTCCTATGGCTACCAAGTCATCTCCAGGACAACCTTAGTACAATCTGAGGAGATACAATCATCCCTGTATCGTCTCTAGTACCTCATACGAATATGGGACAATTTTCTTAGAATGTCCTGTGGATATCCTATAGATGTGCAGAACAGTCATCCCTGGGACATTTTGAGGACATCCTCTGGATATGAAAAAGTCACCCCTTGGAATTCCTTAGGACTTATAATATAAAGACATTGTGCCGTTTCCACACCCTGCTATAGTTATCCAGGGCAGGCAGCTGACAACGAAACTTCCGGGGAAACACCCTCAGGGCACTCCCGATACGAAAGGACACTCGGGGAAGAACCGTAGTCGAGAGAAACACGGTAACAACCGACGATATTGATCGGGGAAGAACCCTGTACAAAGTGACAGAATTAGTTGATCTGCGGCCCTCGACGAAGGAACCAGGGGGTGAACCCTACGAGAATTAGTGCAGACCCAGCTCCATAGAAAACCCAGGTACAGTAACCGCACCCTCCCACCACCCTGTTTGGNGCACTCCCGATACGAAAGGACACTCGGGGAAGAACCGTAGTCGAGAGAAACACGGTAACAACCGACGATATTGATCGGGGAAGAACCCTGTACAAAGTGACAGAATTAGTTGATCTGCGGCCCTCGACGAAGGAACCAGGGGGTGAACCCTACGAGAATTAGTGCAGACCCAGCTCCATAGAAAACCCAGGTACAGTAACCGCACCCTCCCACCACCCTGTTTGGGGCACACAAGCTGCTGATGAAATGCAAAATNCTGCGGCCCTCGACGAAGGAACCAGGGGGTGAACCCTACGAGAATTAGTGCAGACCCAGCTCCATAGGAAAACCAGGTACAGTAACCGCACCCTCCCACCACCCTGTTTGGGGCACACAAGCTGCTGATGAAATGCAAAATCATGCACAAATACGAGTGAGGTACACAGGGGATTTCCCGATTTTTCTCTCTATAAACTGCTGACAGTTAACTTGAATATAGCGGGAAACCAATCCCGAACTTCCGTTTTAGGGTTCCTCGCCGGGATGTGGTAGGGAGTCAGTCAAAGCCGAAGGAAGAAGACAGCTGAGAACAGCACGCAAACGAGAGNTAGTGCAGACCCAGCTCCATAGGAAAACCAGGTACAGTAACCGCACCCTCCCACCACCCTGTTTGGGGCACACAAGATGCTGATGATATGCAAAATCATGCACAATAACGAGTGAGGTACACAGGGGATTTCCCGATTTTTCTCTCTAGAAACTGCTGACAGTTAACTTGAATATAGCAAGAAACCAATCCCGAACTTCCGTTTTAGGGCTCCTCGCCGGGATGTGGTAGGGAGTCAGTCAAAGCCGAAGGAAGAAGACAGCTGAGAACAGCACGCAAACGAGAGCCAGTCCGCGGGCCTGAAAAGGGACACCCCACTCACCAGGCCTCAACTACCAACGAAGAAAACTCACCAAAAGCCGCAGTCACAGATAAGTAGACACATCTATATTCAAACAACATTCCCTGATGCATAGCATTCCGCCCACCAGCCCTTCAGGCCTTTGGCTTGTAGGGGGGCTCAGTCTCGCCAGTGTGTGTAAATACCTGATTTACCGTCAGACAAATGAAATTCTGGTGTGTTAACAAACGGAGAATACAAGTATTTGTTAACCCCTAACACAACAACCCCAGGTGCCCTTAGTCTGCACAAAAGTATAGTAACTCAGTACCCTACTAGCCAGCATCCTGTATACCTCTGGTGGCCTTGTAGCAACAAGTTAAGTTTGCACGTATTTACTGATGTCGTTGCTTATGTAGATGGTGGGACGTATATGCACTCCCTAACTGGGGTATTGTGGTTCCCTAGCACACTGTTCCAATGCATAGATGTAAAAACCTTCAATACACAAAATACACACTGATTTGCATGATGTAGGTAACATGGCAGGAAGTTGGTGGTTTTGAGGGGCCATCATCCTTAAGCTACCCATTAAGTTGTAATAAAGTACACATTCATATTGGCTTCAGGATACGAGTCGTATTAAAGAAATACAAGTGGGATGGTACTCACAAAGTTAAACAGGTACACAGTACGAGGTCCTGCACTTTACTTAAATGTCCTGCACTAAGGGTCGTGCATACTGACGCGGTCGGTTACCAGAGTTGGAATCTAATGATTATGGATTTGCCCGGCACCACAGCTCCGCGGTGAGCTGATGAGATTTTTGGGTCGTTCGGCCGACGGCCCAGGGGTTCTCTGGTAACACACCGTCAGATATTATGAAATTGCGAGCTGTATGGCCGCTGCGCACGCCTGAATTAATAACGCACTCAAGTTTTATATGTATATAATTATTTTATTGAACACTTTGATCAAACACGTGGTGACCGCGTGGTCATATAAACACACTGCTGGATTATAATTACTTAAGGCGCGTGACGCTGCTCTCTCCTCGGTGAGATGTAACATAAAAATACTAGTTGCTTCGTGAATGATATGATGATGCGATTGCTGAGTGAGGTTGCAGCCTGAGAGGCTGGTACCGAGGTTCTTGTGAAACGAGAGACTTACCACGTCCGCTCGCGCCGAAGTGATGTTGCCTACTAGACTGCGCAATGCATCGGCTCGCGCCACCTAAGCACGGCCGACACCTGGCAGTGGAGAGATGAAACAAATGCGACTAAAAATGCTAATGAGATGTAAACATGATATACCTTATATAAACATAATTAAACACAATTTACATAATAAAACACAATTACCCTTGTACTTACATAATAAAACACCATTATATTAATATTAAATATAAGTATTGACTCGTAGCAGCCACTGCATTGCCAACTTGAAAATGTCACATGTCCCTGGCTGGCTATGTATGTGATGACTGTTTTGACACACGATAATTATGGTATACATCAATACTGAATAAATATTAAACACTAATGCACTTGTGCCCACAAGCCTGTCGGTGTGGTGCGTCTGGTGTGGGCACAATGCTGCAGTCAGTGGGCAAAAGGACTCGTGAACATGCGGTTCACGTCAATACAATGAACAAAATTAAAGTACAGATTATGCTGGATGGGTGTGAGTCTGCTCCGGAACGAAGGCGAACTCGGAGGTGCACGAACTATAAGAAAAAGGTTCCAGTAAATGATGTGATAGGCCCACAAAAGATGATTCAACCCAGATAGATGCAACGCGACCTGCCCTGATGCCCACTCTTGCAAGACTGAGGAGGGGTTGGTGAAGCAATGGTAAAGGTAGTTGTCCTCTGCCCACTAAAACACAAATTCTCTCGAAATAAATATAATGAATTATATGCCACATATAGCACTGACGAATACATTACATTTTGCATTGTGTCAACTACTGTTGATGTTGATATAAGAAAAGTGATACAATTTATATTACAATAAATTTATAAGAAATTAAATTTGTTCAAATAAAATCTATCCATCATCTGAAGAGAAAAGACATGCACACGACCCTTTAACATAATGTACAATTAATCATGCATTAATTAAAATTTTATTTTAATAAATATGTAAAATACAAAATTACATAAAGAATTTTATTGCAGCTCATTTTGGGATTGGGTGTGCCACTGCTGGAGTCAAAACATATGCATTTAACTAATTATGCATCTAGAATGTTCATTTAATGAGTGTTAAACAATTCGCTAGTTTAGTTTGCAAAAAGTTGTGTGGTTACTTGGATCACATTGACCATAATGCTCTGCACTTTGCAAGTGTACGGTTTTGGTGTTAGTTTAAGAATCTGCTCACATTCTTTTGTGGGGGCACAACAATTAATAGAGTTAAAAGCAGTAATTATCCCTAATTATCACATTATGATTATGCCATTTAATTATTCTGGGTGATAGTTACGCCTTGTGTCTCAGTTAGTTTTTGCACTGATTCATGTGACATGACTTGGAAATGAGGCCTCTGGTCGAGCTGTGTACACCCGATATTTTTTTGCAGATGGTTCCTACATGCTCTTGTAGATGGTGTGCGTGCGTCGACAATGGTTCTGGGGGGAGCCGCAGAAGGCATTAGTATACGTAGCTTAATTTTCCTGTCTATGATTATTAAATTATTTGGGTTTCCATTGTTACACTCTGAAATTTTTGATACAATATAACAACACAGGATGTCGTACTGCCCCTTTTAGACCATCTGCCATGTCACACGTCCACCTCCACTGCTGTAACCAGCATAATGGGTGCAAGTACCTGAATTCATGGGTGCTGTGTAGTGAAGTGCACTGTAGTGCAACCATCCCCGTCCCCCAGGTGATTCAGGCAAGNCCCCCTCCCCCAGGTGATTCAGGCAATGCGATGGGGAAGCAGTATGGAAAATTCCTATTTTGTGGTTGCAGGGAACAATGTTAAGTTTTACAAATGAATATTGCAATACTAGAATATGTGTTAACTACACGAGATATGCCCTAGCAATTTAAATTCAATATTTCCTTTCTTCTCTAACAAGTGTTTACATTTCATCTCATATGGGCACCCACATTTCGCCCATTAATTATTTATTTATTGCAAGAGTTTTGAGTATTTGTGTTTTGTTATTTAAATCCCTTAATTTATAGCAATGTGTGATTTTGTTTTAAGAAGGGTTAAGATTTGCGAGTAACCAGTTCTGGTGTGTAACTGCCATAACATGGCTTCAGCACCTGCCAAGTAAGTCAGCATCTGAGAGACGTACGGTACATGCACGTATTTTAGTAACAACCACATAGTTTACCATAGTGCTTTATTAATCAACCAGAACCTTCGTTTTTCTCTTGTATCAGGAGATGCCACCTCTCCTTCCCCAGGAATATCATCACCCAGGGAAGAATACATTCACCGTAATTTCCGTGTCCCTATAATACATTTCGTTCAGCTAAGCACATCTGTTGGACACAAGTGACCAAGAACCACTTCAGTGGCACAGCAATGTGAAGTAGTGCACATGTGAAAGGGAAAATTTACATTTTTTAGCTAACCACATGTCTTATTTCTGTGCACTATTTCCTTTGCATTTAGAGGATTGGAAACCCCCACAACCCACCTTCCAGAAGTTTCTTCAGTCACCTTCCAGAAGCTTCTTCAGTAACGTAAAATTGCACAACCGCAATTAAAAATGAAACTTGATAGCTACTTAATGTGTGTGAGTCAGCCTGAATATACCCACAAATATATGAGAAACATATCAGACGGGAGGGGAGTCTCTGACCTCACCTTCATCTTTGGGATGACTCAACAATTTCCATTCACCGACGGAACGGTATACATCCAATCGGATGACCACACGTCCCTGAGATCACCTTGATTCATTCCCACATTTTGGTCACCACCCCACAAAATCAATATGCACCCATCCCATAGTGTTAAGTGTAGCCCTTCTGTGGGGTGTACCTTTCCCACATTTCCTTTTCTGTAAAAATTTCGGCCTGGAAATTCCAAATTTCCCTACTATTCAAGACATTTGATGCTTAATGTCCACTCAGTATGCCCAGGCTTGGTATTGGCATAGTCGATGACCTGACATTTACCATTGTCGACACACTGGCACAGCACTGTATCGAGCTCTTCATGTCTGGCATCAGTCTATAGGTAGAGGTTTTTTCGTGGAGCCTTGACTGATTCAGGGACTTTTGTGTCAGTAATGAGCCACACATTTTGTAATAAGATAATGCATTAGAATTGTGTAAATATATAAGTGTTAACTGGAAAACTGTGGTTTTCTTGCTGACTGATGGTGGGTTGATTCACTCAAATGTTTTGGCAATCATAAGGATAACATTTGGGCACTGTTCTTGGAAGATGCAGTTTCAACTATTGGAAAATTGTGTCATGTCTTGGGACAGAATTAAAAGGTAATACATATAAATATATTGACGTAGCAACCAAAAGTTCAGAATTTAGTTTTGATCCTGATACATGGATAATTTGGTGAATAAACTGTTGTATGTGCGAAAGGTTCGCATAATCCAGCATGAGGAATCAGTTAAAAAGGAAATTTAAAAAATGAAAGCAAAGGTGTTATAAAAACTAAGTTAGGGCAATGTTCAAAGGTCCTGGTTGTGTTGAAACTTAAGAATAATGGACTCGTGTCTCTTTTCTATTCGGTGGCAGCATCTAAAATACCAATTTTCAAACAGATAGTGGCGAGATTGAAAGAGCAAGGAATCGTTGAAGAGTTTGCCAGTGTGTATACTGGAACACTTTTTTTTTTGTTACCTGAAAAGGTCCCGTCAAAATCGTCTCATTTGCGACTATCGTAAAATAAACTCCAAACTGTTTGATAATGCTTACCCCATGCTAGGGATGGTACTGTTTTCATGCATTTAAGCAAGACAAAATATTTTTATTATCTTGATTCAAATTCCACCCCTTTAGCAAAATGATTTGAACCTCCTTCCCCCCAAACACCTCCCTAAAGAGGGTCAACACCCTCCAACCCACCCAAACACTCCACCACCAGGCCAGACAAGACTAGAGCNAAGTTAGGGCACTGTTCAAAGGTCGTGGTTGTGTTGAAACTTAAGAATAATGGACTCGTGTCTCTTTTCTATTCGGTAGCAGCATCTAAAATACCAATTTTCAAACAGATAGTGGCGAGTTTGCAAGAGCAAGGAATCGTTGAAGAGTTTGCCAGTGTGTATACTGGAACACTTTTTTTTTTTGTTACCTGAAAAGGTCTCGTCAAAATTGTCTCATTTGCGACTATCGTAAAATAAACTCCAAATTGTTTGATAATGCTTACCCCATGCCAGGGATGGTACTGTTTTCATGCATTTAAGTAAGACAAAATATTTTTATTATCTTGATTCAAATTCCACCCCTTTAGCAAAATGATTTGAACCCCCTTCTCACCAAAAACCGCCCTAAAGAGGGTCAATGCCCTCCAACCCACCCAAACACTCCACCACCAGGCCAGACAAGACTAGAGAACACACGTCGATTTTTGTACTCCATGGAGTGAATTTCTGGTGGCATCAAGCAATGTCACATGTTTTAAATCACATGTTAAATAAATATATGTGTAATTTTGTATTAACATATATTGACTATGTTTGCATTTACGATTCCAAATTAGAATAACATTTACCTGAGATATATATATATATATATATATATTCTTGGAGGCTTTAAAGGAAACAGGTTTAATGGTGAATTCCGAAAAAATTTGTTGGATTTAACAGCTTGTCCATTACTTAGAATTAAAATATCTTAAGGTGGGTTGCGGACTAACCCAGAGAAACTGTAGGAAGGGATGAATTTCCTGGAATCCAAAAATTTGTGTTGGGTACAACATTTTTTTCAGGTGGCTGCTTTTTACAGTAAGTTTATTCCAAAATTTTTACAATTGGTCGAGCCATTTAATTTATTATAATGGATGACTGTGGATTTTGTGTGGGGTGTGAATCAGCAACAAGCATTACAGTAAATAAAAGTGTTTAAGCAATTTTCCGTATTACATTTGCCAGATTTTGAAAAAGAGTATTTCCTGCAATGTGACGAAAGGTCGTTTGCTTTTGGTGCTGTATTAATAAAGCAGAATAATTGGATAGAAGCGCCAGTATCGTATGCTAGTAATATTTTTATCAATGCAGAAAGTAAATATACGATTTTCGAAAAACAATGTCATAGATGCATATGGGCGATGGAGCATTTTTCTAGGTACCTATATCACATGCTGTTTATACAATTTTTAAGCTGTTAAATCAAGTCACAAAAATGTGCGGTATGTCTGACATGTTGGTTTGTAAGTCTAGCATGCTCTAAGTTTGACATTCAACACATAAAGGGCACTGAGAATGTGTTGCTGGTGCTCTTTCCTGTATGTTTTGAGAAAATGAGTTTAATAAGACCACAAAATCTGAAATATATGGGTAATTATCTAAAGAAGCTGCTTTTCTGAAGGAAACGTCCTAGACCAACGAAATTAACATTAATAGGTACTGCACAGCTTACTGTTTTAATATTGAAGAGGGCTTATGGTTAAAATAAGTAGAACATATTAAATAAATCATCATGGCCGCACTGTTTACATCGGTCGCCATGTTTAATGGCTGCGAATCACTGTTTCCCACGCTACCTAACGACCGCGACCGCATTAAATAAAATAGTTAACGGTACGAGCAGCCCGTCGCTTTTTTTATGTCGGACGCCTTAATTTTTGTTGAAGTAATGCATTAGTGACGTGAACAAATAGTCATTGTGCCGTCACCTTATTGGTTGTTTACTCTATACGTCATCGTCACTGGATTTTACATTGCAGTTGAGAAGCCATGAGTAGCTGTTCAGAAGCGAGATAGTGCAGATGTGGTTTTTGTGATCGTGAGTTGTGACATCCGAATCCGAGCGTGCGAATTTTTGTGATTTAAGATTGGAGGGTGCAAGAACGAGTGATTCTGTGCGTAATATTCACCTTTGTGACGGGTGTTACTTTATGTTTTAGGAGATCATGGTGTTTTGTCGATTGAGGTGAGATGCATGACAGTAGAATGGGTCACCTACCTAGGTGAGTTGATTCATAGACTTCCGGAGTGTTTAACTCTTACTTTAAAACCTTAAAATCCTATATTAGACTATAATTCTAGCATAGTTTAAAACCCTAAACTCCGAGGTTAGTTTGAAACCCTACTATCCTAGGTTAGATTAAACCCGAACAATCCTAAAAACATTACAATTCTATGTTAGTTTAATAATGTAAAATAGTGATTCACTCGTCGTGGGGTCAGATATCTGTAAGGTTAGGTGGGCACATATTATGAAATTAGTCGGACGTTAATTCCCCTAGTATATTAATGTTCTGCATAATTAGTAGAGTGGAAATAAACCACTTATCGGGTTTTTAAATTCTTTTACAGAAAACCAGTTACTCTGGATAATTGCCACTTTCCACTTATGTTGTACATAAATTATTTTCGGAAAATGGACAGAAAAGGGATATTTAGGATGTTTGCCCCAAAATGTTTAAATTAAAATATTATCTTGAATCATATTTTGGAGGGCACATGGGTGTGATGAGACTATTCTCCAGGTACTGGAAATTTTTATGTGGCCAGGGGTTCAAGGTGATTTAGGAGAATGGATAAAAGGTTGGGAAACTTGCCAACATGCAAAACCCGAAAACCATAAGCCTGAAGATAAGTATGTAGCTCCATAGCTTCATTTCCATGAGAATGTTTATACTTATAAGTAATGGGACCCTTACCCAGAAGTACCTCTGGATTTCTGTATGTGTTGGTGCTATAGACAGTTTCAGTAAATTATATTTTTTCTCCCCTTTACATACCCTGAAGGCATATAAAATGTGTAAACTAGATATGCAAGGTTATACAACATTTTTGGCTCCCCTGGTTTTGCTGTAACATAAAATGCAGCTTACAGTGTACCATTTGAATTCAGAGACATGAAGAATTTAATTTGGGGAGTAAAACTGATGCAAATTGTCCAGTACCACCTGCAGGCTAACTTAGTTGAGCGCGTAAAACAGAATATTAAGATTGTGTTGCGTAGTTTTCCGTCAGACACGCAATGTCACTGGGTGAAGTTTTGGATTTGTTGTTTTTATGTTTTAACAGTATAAGGAAACTGTAGGATAGATGCCAGTAGAGGGAAGATGCCAGAGAAGAATGTATTTATGATAACAATACACTGATATCTGCACCAGCGATGTGGAGAGACAACACTGAATAGCTTCGTGTCATTCAACCGGTATAGCTACACCAGCAAGGAAAACTGCACCAAGGTCGTTTCATTCAACCAGATATTATGTCAGACTAGTTGACAGTGAGCATTTCATTCCACTTGTGTAGCTACACTGGTGTAATGGGTGCAGCAAAATTTACACCTGCTTCGGAGGAGGTGCTGTTTATGTAGTGTAATAAAATGCGCGCGAAATTTGTATGTGTCTCCTGAATAGTTTGGCCAGTGTAAGATAAAGGTTGTTTCAATTCTTTACGATAACAGTGGAAAAGCACTGGTAATTGTTAACGATAAATATATGTTCATTTCAATGAACAGTAAGTGTCAAAATTGGACATTGTGAAATTTCCACACTGTAGTATGCAATATAACATCAACACTCCACATTTGCCGCACGTTCACGTAAGATACACACAGCGAATTGTTAGCAAATGGGAATACTTTTAAGGTAAATGGTTTCCTTGTTTGCTGAGAAACACATATCTTGATTGAACTGCGAACTTCGACAATTCTAAGTATTTTTGTAGATGCATGTGTACGTGAGAAATAGAAAGGAACTGATATAAATCGGTCAATGCCCATTTCGAAATTGGAACGAAAAGCTATTACCCAAATATAACATACGTTAAATAACAATGGAGTAAACATTCACTCGCATCTGCAAATACTTCATTAACAAAACTCACACCAATGTGTGTTCTCATTTTCAAACATGGCGCTAAAATCTCGACAGGAATGTAAACAACAACGTCGTTTATTTCAAAAGTGCTGGTGTACTTACTCCAGCATAGAAATATGGTGTAGCTACACTACACTACACTGGCTACACCATTTATATCTTTATAAACCGAAGCTAATGTCTAGAAGAAGCCACAAGGAGATATACCTTTCTTTCAAAGTATGTGGTGTTTATGGAGAATGATTGGAAGATATTGCCTGCTGAGTAATTGTTTTATTGTTTGGAGCTATGCTTTCCTTAGGCTTATAAAACCTAGTTACATTCTAAGCACTAAACTGTTATTTTACAATGCAGAAATAGCGTTTTGCGCAAATTATGGCAGTATAACTTCTCTGATCCAAGACCACTGTTGAAAAGTAAGTGTGTGTGGTATCTAACCGCCGTATGTGGTGTATAATGCCATTACAATCGTTAAAGTGAATTTGTCCGCCGTTATTCATACTATATTTTTTAATTTATATTCACCAACACTATTTGAATTAAGTAATCTCTCTTAGCAAAGGATATAAATAAATATTCTCTTTTCGAACAGATTACGCCCAACTTATGTGAGGGCAACGAATCGTGCTCGTTGCTTCTAAAGATATGAAAAAAAGGAGAATTATAATACGAGATTAATATAAGTTGTATCACATTTTCCACAGAGTCCTAAAATTGAAACTGGAAATTTCACTAAATGAGTGCGTGAAACTGCAGGTAATTTAATAATTCAATAAATTATTTTTGACATATGCAAATGTTAGTCTGCATCAGAACATTAATTGTTCAAGGAACCTTGTAAAATATCCCGAAAGAGCCATAGTGAAGTATGTGCAATGTCTATAAGATGCTGGTTTTCCACCAACACGAAAAATTGTTCGTTAAATGGCTTTTCGTTTTGCTGGGAATGATTGCTGCGTGAAACATAGGTTTTATTTTAACACTCGTACTAAATTAGCTGGCTATGTCTGTGTACAGCTGTTTTCGAAACGTCATCCTGAAATGACAGTTAGGAAGATGCAAGGCATCTCCACCACAGGTGGGCTGGGAATGTGCTGACCAGAGGTTGACATATTACTTAAAAGTGGCGATGAATGAAATGACATAGACGGTAGGGATAATTGTTGACCTGTATGCAATAGCTACTTCTATGCTGAAAGGTGCCCTAAGTATAACTGGGTTCAGTGTTTTAAATGCGGGAAATTAGTGCATGAAGATTTGGTCTGGGCTGGTTACACTGTGACAGATGTTATATGTGATAGATGTTCAGGAATTGTATTTTATGTTCTTGTGTTTTTATGACAAACATCACTTATTTTATGTTTCTGTGTGTGAGACCTTTGCTGTAAACATTAACACAGTGAAGTGTTGCACCCCTACTCACTTGGAAAGTTGCGATGGATCTGTGAGAACCACCTGAACAAATATATTTATTTGTTAAAAATACCAAAGAATTTCTCATGTAAATGGTAGAACAAGATATGGGAAGGGTTTCCTAATGTATTTATTGAAGAAAAAAGTAAGATTGTTCGTAAAAAATATATTTTTTCAAAAAAAGTGTTTTGCATGTATGCGAGTTTTTGAGTAAGGAATAACAAATATGACTAACTTTTTAGGTATGCAAAACATCAGTACATAAATTCAAACATTGAAACGTCATCATTTTCTGTTTGTTACTGAAGTATATATAAGAAAAAAGTATATAAATAAATAAGAAAAAAGCAAAAAATCAAAATAATGGTGTAACAGATTTTCGTGATATTTCAACTGGCTAAAAAATTGTCTGTACATCATAAAAGAATTAACCAAATAATCGAACCTAGGAAAAAAAACGGAATAAATTACGAACTTGTTGAAGCAGACTAACACAGGCACATAATTTGCTGAGATAAGGTAACTAAAACGACTAGAAAGTAGGTAGTAACGTTTTGGAAGTACACTAGCAAATCATCACTCTCATCTTCCATTGGTACATTTGTATTGCAGCAATCAATACATACAAATGCGCTATTCTGAAGGCACAAGTATTGGCCACATGATTTACACGTATATTTAGTGAGACTTCTTGACTTTGTTACGAGGCAGGGACGACAACGCTTTCTTTTAGACGAGTTGCTTTCAGCCGATCTGGGTTCATTGTTGCTAGCAGGTTGTAGGTGACTTGGTAAAATTTCTCTAATTCTCATACGAATGGTTGGAGGTAAATGTAATGCCAGCATTCGCTTTACTAATTGACCTTCAATTGGTTCAATCCCAAGCTGTCTCAGGTATAGCCGACGTAGTATTTTAATATTACCATTTCCCAAATAAATTATTTGAGAATTGACTCCTGCAATGTTGAGCAATGAAAAAAAAACCACCATACTCCACCTCCTTGTTCCTCTCTGGACGCTATACGATGAAGACATTTTATCAACCATATCGACTCCAATTTTGTGATAGTTATAGTATGTTATTATTTCAGGTTTTTTTTTCACCTGTTGATTCATACATCGAGTCATCCATATGCACACTCGAGATCAAAAAAACATTTTTCTTTATATGCGTATTTTGTGGCACATACGAAACCATCGTTCCCACCTTGCTGAATACAAAAATGCTGGAAAAATTCTCTCCGGTTTTAATTTCCTTAAAATTTTTGGGGATTTGCCATTTGTTTTTCTTTAGCATTCCTATGTATGACAAGCAATGTTATTCCAACAATTCTTGAAGGAGGGACACATCAGAAAACCAACTTTCTGCAGTCACATTACGTTCGGAATTACGAACAGGTTGTATCAACCTCTTCACTGTGTCTATGCTGTTATTGCTGACTTGGGAAGGCCCTTCTGGTTGTGTACCGGCATAAATTTCAGGGTTGCAAGTTTAGTACATTTTGGAATCAACGACAGCATAAATTTTGATGCCGTACTTGGCCGGTTTTGACGGAATATATTGGATGAATGAACACCTGCATCTAAAGGCCTCCATCTTCTCATATATGGTGACATCCGCGCCAACAGAGTAACAGGACTGACAATTTTCAATAAATTCTTGGAACAAATCGCGAACTGGTGCCAAGCGATATAATTCCCTACGCTGTTGCCAAGTTTGCCAGTCGTCAATTAGCAGAGAACGTAGTAAAAATCGGATCATGCGTACACTCATGGTAAGTAGAAATATTTCTACTCCAAATCCACTGAGTCCCACAGATCGTCAAGATTAATTTTCCCTGCTTTATGCATTCCTGCAATGTACAGCAGCCCAATAAAGGCTGTTATTTCTGTTGTTTATGTCAGCTTTGCATCCCTCTCCGAAGAAAAATTGTCACGTACACTGCCAATGTATTGATTTGTGCAGGTGACGGTAATGTCTAACATCTTATCGTTGAAAAAACAGTGCCAGGTGTTCACGATACTATCGATGATTTTTGCCTTCCCAATAATGCCTGGAAGTCTCGCCAGCAAATTATGTGAACTAATTTTCGTCCGGTTGGTGTAAGGAGATTTCTTCCAAAAAAAAGATTCTACGATCTTTTTACCCTTTTTCCGGTTGCAAATGAAAAAGTCTCCATCTTCCTCTCCATCAGAGTCCGATTCGGTGTCACTCTGCTCCGAGTTCGAGTCTTCTCGATATTGTATTTGTTCTGAGGCATCNTTTTCGTCCGGTTGGTGTAAGGAGATTTCTTCCAAAAAAAAGATTCTACGATCTTTTTACCCTTTTTCCGGTTGCAAATGAAAAAGTCTCCATCTTCCTCTCCATCAGAGTCCGATTCGGTGTCACTCTGCTCCGAGTTCGAGTCTTGTCGATATTGTTTTTGTTCTGAGGCATCCGTGTCATAATCCTCATCATCCAGGTCATACACAGGTTTTCTTGCAATAGTTGAAGAAGTGCATGGTGTGGGTTCATCCATATCGTCGTCTCCCTTTTGTTCATCTTCATCAAATAAAAGTTCACGGATTCGTGAAATATAAAGTGGTTCATTAAGGCCGAACTATTTTTTTGATGCCATGTTGTCCCTGTATCAGACAAAAGAGAAAATACACAGTCATGATTGTAGTTAATGTTAAATAAGTCACATCAACAAGGAGAAAATAAGAATAAAAAGTGACGACGAAGAACTGTATGATGAAAGGTCGCAATGGATATGTGGGATCCAGTCCCCGTATTTTATAAGTAAATTATACAACTTCAAATATTATGGTATAAAAATAATACACTAATGTAGGTACATATTATCATAAGAAAAAATAAAAATCTGAGAAATCATCAATACTCACAAATTAGGTTGCGTGGAATCTCACAGATCCAAAGGGTTCCGGGAGACAGCAGGTATACGAGGTAAAGGAAATGACTAAACAGAAACACGAGACCCAAAGAGATAGAAGAATATTGTGAGGGAGAGGTCCCTGGAAAGAAATGACCACTGTGGGCAAAACCAAAACCCATGTAGAGTGGCACCTTTCCTGCATGTTGGGGGGACATGCCAGTAATGCATAATTTTGTATTTCACGTAATTTTCTTTTATCATTTAAATTTATTAGTCACATTGACCACTGTTCACACAAATAAATGTCCTACGTCCATAAAAAAACACTGTGCGATTTTCCCTGTTCGTAGGATTTAAAAGTTATTACCATCAAAACCCTTAAGTGGTGCATCTTCCGCTAAGTTATCGTAATTAATATCCTGCAAATAAATTCGCACCTGCCGACGTTTCTCTGGAAATATGTTTGTTACATCCATAAATCAATATCTGGACCTTGCAGGATACTTGATTGAAGAATATGGAGGGAAAAAAAGATTAAGTAAAAATATGGGATGAAATTTTACAAAATTTAATGAAACATCATAAATAAATGCAATAAAAAACAAGTAGTACTTACAAGAATGTGAGATTAAAACCTATTTATTTAGTATTGATCGAAGCACACCATCTTAGTTTGAATGTGAACTATTTTAGTTCTAAGTTGGCCATTAAATGGAGAATGCCTTTTATAAAGTACCCAGGTTTTTAGCTTCTAAAATGTGGTTTGTTGATTATCCAAATTCTTCAAGCAAAACCGACAAAGTGCAAATAAGTCAAGGTAAAAAATATTATCATGTGCAAAACAGTGAATTTTGTGCACACTTCTAAACCCCACCACCAAAAACATAAAATCTTTTGGCACAGATGTCCTCACTGTATATCTGAATGTCCAGATGAAATATTGTTTGCCATCCTTAACACGGTAAGAATTATCCTCTTTTTTTAATGGATGCCTGTATTTTGACGAATTGTTTTAAGGAAGTAATGTAGGATGGGTATTATTGTATTCTTTAATAGTGATATTTAAGGGAATTAATTATGATAATGTAATTAATATGTATAATGTGGGTGTAAAAGAATTTTAAGGATTTAGCAGTGTTCGTGACGTTCCATTAGATTTTTCAGGAAAAGGAATCGCCCCCATCCACCTTTTCACATATTTTATAAATATTTGTTTGATGAGGAGAAGTGGATAAAATCTCAGGGAAACTAAGAACAGGCTCTGGGGAGCACAGCTCATTAAAAAAAAAATAATTTAAATAATTGTATGGCACATAACATTATATGACTTTTGTACAGAATAATGCATGGAATTGATTTGTAGTCGTTACCTATTTTCTTGGAATTACCTAATTAAAATTTTTGTAGTCACTTTTAATTAACATTGTTTTCATGTGCTTGTTTTTGTTTTTGACTTTTTCCAATAAACATGACATTTTGTTTTTTCCAGTTGTAATCATTTACACTGGAGAGCCAAAAAAAATTGGCACAGGCGTGCGTATGCAAATAACAGAGGTATGGAACCAATCAGAGTAATGCGATGGGGTCGGCAGCGCCTATATAAGACAACAATCATCTGGCAAAGTTGATAGATTGGTTACTGCTGCTACAATGGCAGGTTATCAAGATTTAAGTGAGTTTGAACGTGGTGTTATAGTCGGCGCACGAGAGATGGGACATAGCATTTCTGAGGTAACGATAAAATTNAAGGATAAAATTTGGATTTTCGTGTACGGCCATTTCACGAATGTACCATGAATATCGGAAATCCGGTAAAACATCAAATCTTCGACATCGCTGCGGCCGGAATGAGATCGTGAACGAACGGGACAAACAACAACTGATGAGAATCATTAAACGTGACAGACGTTGACGTGAACCAGGCGTTCACTGGTACCTTTATGCCCACTGTGACTGCCGCCTTAGTGTCCTCCACTTCAGATGCACCACACCAGCGGGCATGTGTGCAAGAGTGATAGTGTAGTCAGTGTCTATCAAGTGTATTTGCCCATGTGTGATAGTGCACCAGTGTCATTAATTTAACCAGTGTCAGTAATTATTCAGAGCTTAACAATATAATCATTATTATTTATTGATCGGAGCGCATCAGTACAGTTATTTATGGTTATATGTATTTATTCATTATTTATGTATACCATATTTATCGTGTGTCAAGACAGTCATCACATACATAGCCAGCCAGGGACATGTGACATTATTAACTTGGCAACACAGTGGCTGCTGCAACACTTATATTTAATATTAATATAACGCTGATTTATTGTGTATTTGTGCAAGGGTAATTGTGTTTTATTATGTCAATTGTATAGGGTAATTGTGTTTGATTATGTTTATATATTTATGATTAAGTTTATATATTTTTACATCTCATTAGCATTTTTAAGTCGTATTTGTATTTCATCTTTCCATCGCCAGGTGTCGGCCGCGCTTAGGTAGCATGAGCCGGCGCATCTCTCAGTCTAGTCGGCTCCATCACTTCAACGCGGCCGGATGTGGTAAGTCTCTCGCTTCACAAGAACTTCGGTGCCAGCCCCTCAGGCTGCAACTTCACTCAGCAATCGTATCATCACATCATCCACGAAATAACTAGTATTTTTATGTTACATCGCACCGAGGAGAGAGCAGCGTCACCCGCCTTAATTAATTATAATCCAGTAGCGAGTTACATTGTATGACCACGCTGTCACAACATGTTTGTTCGAAGTGTTCAATAAAATAATCATATTTCAGATAAAACGTGAGTGCGTTCATTAATTCAGGCGTGCGCAGCGGCCATACAGCTCGCAATTTCATAGTATCTGATGGTGTGTTACCACGAGTCCCTAGGGTGAGAAACCACGACCCAATCTCATTGCTCAACCTTGAGCTGGCGCCCGGCACATTCACAACTCGAGGGACACCGAGCGCCCAATGTCTCCCTTCGTCAAGGGACGTACCTGGTGCACGTCAATGTGCAACCCTTTCTCAAGTTGGCGCAGTATTGAATGCTGGGGCTTCAACAAGTGCCAGCATGCGAACTATTCAATGGACCATCATTGATATGGGCTTTCGGAGCTGAAGGCCCACCCGTGTACCGTTGTTGACTGCCCGACACAAAGCTTAACGACTCGCCTGGGCCCGCCAACACCGCCATTGGACTGTTGATGACTGGAAACACGTTGCATAGTCTGACGAGTATCGTTTCCAATTGTAAAGGGCTGATGGACATGTACGAGTATGGAGACATCCTCATGAATCCATGGACCCTACATGTAAACAGGGGACTGTTCAAGCTGGTGGAGGCTCTGTCATGGTATGGGGCGTGTGCAGTTGGCGTGAAATGGGACCCCTGATACGTCTAGATACGACTCTGACAGGTGACAGATACGTAAGCATCCTGTCCAATCACCTCCACCCATTCATGTCCATTGTGCATTCCGACGGACGTGGACAATTCCAACAAGACAATGCGACACCCCACACGTCGAGAGTTGATACCGAGTGGCTCCAGGAACACTCTTCTGACTTTAGACACTTCTATTGGCCACCTAAATCACCAGACATGAACATTATTGAGCATATCTGCGATGCCTTGCAATGTGCTGTTCAGAAGAGATCTCTATCGCCTCTCACTCTGATGGAATTGTGGACTGCCCTGCAGGATTCATGGTGTGAAATGCCTCCTGCATACCTTCAGACATTAGTCGAGTCCATGCCACATCGTCTTGCGGCACTTCTGCGTGCTCGCGGGAGCCCTACACGATATTAGGCAGGTGTACCAGTTTTTTTGGCTCTTCAGTGTATAAGGAACTATTGGGTTTGCAAAAGTGTACTGCTAATGAGGCAATCAGTCAGCTGATAACAGCGACAATATTCATCAGTAGTTAGTGGTTTCGTGTTGTCTGCCTCATTGAGCTGTGAAAGGATCTCATAAAAGATTGATTCCAAGACTACAAATTTATTTGCATTTATTAGGTATTATGCACCCTGCAATAATGATTGTTGGTTATTTTCTGTGCAGGTGTTACAAAATGCCAAAATGTTACAGTATTGAGATGATTGATTGTGCAAAAGGGTTACAAAGATAGGTTTTTCGTTATTGAAACTGTGTTGAGAGTACCCATGACTTCTAGCTGAAGTGGTGCTGATTTTTCAACTTTATTTCACTGGTACCAGAACATTTTAACTTAGTTATTGTCTAGTGCAGCCATTGATATTTTATCCACTGTATATCTCTTAAATACGGTGTGTCTCCTTCAGTAGGTGTAGTTTTACAATTTTCCCTCCCTCCATAATTGGTACACGACATAATGTGTACAAATTTATGATTTCTAAAATTTGAGGTAACGCTTGTGATTCCACCAGAAGATGGGCACCTACATTATGTGCATTAGTATTACATTCGTTGTACATAAGCTGAAATTGTTGGTTTTTGCCGCTTCAGTATCGTTATGTTGCCTGAAATGGGGATGTACTTAAAATTAATGATAAGTAATTGATAACCCTTTCAACATCTGCTTCACAATTCATATTTGTAAACAGGTAGTCTTCAGATTCACAATTGATTACTGATGTTGTGTTATTGTACCAGTGGCTCACATGGTCTCTTGTAAGTACTACATTTGCAAATTGCTTGGGTTCACCGCCGACAACACTATATGTGCTGATGGTTGGTTAATTTATTATTTACTTGTGTATAATATATCCATGCCTAATCTAAAGAGAATATTTAGGTTAATGTTTTATTAAATTANTGCTGATGGTTGGTTAATTTATTATTTACTTGTGTATAATATATCCATGCCTAATCTAAAGAGAATATTTAGGTTAATGTTTTATTAAATTAGAAAAGAAACTATGTACACTGATCTCAAATTGATACATTTTAAATGGGCCATGTTCCACTTGATGTATATATAGTCAATTCCTGATTTACCGGGGGTGGCTTAATTGGGTTGCAGCTTAACAGTGTAGCCGCCAGTTAAAAGTCAAATATTGAATAGTTGCTGCCAGGTCGCATGCCGCTGTTATTAATAACCCACATTCATGCTGTTAATTATGTGGCTGCAGTTGAGTGATGCGGTACTGATTAATTTTAATATTAAAAGTGTTTGGGTACTATATTTACACATGTTTTGAAAATGAAAATTTACTAGTCCAGCTGATGAGTGCGGTTTGAAGCTGTGATTATCTTATGTTGAGACCCGGGGGCTGCCTGAATCAAGCTATAGATTAATGTGGCTAATTCCCAGCATCTGAGGTCTGGCCTGTAGCAGGAGCCAAAAAACAGAGATGTGTTGTCCTATATCTTTCCACCATATGAAACTGGCTATGCCTGCAAAATGTTGCGATTGCGCAAACATGTGAAAAATGTGTGGTCCTTCTTTGCGTGTGTACCTTTTGACAAGTACTAGACTGTTAGTGCTTGAATTCCTGTCATTTTATATGAATTTATTTAAAAAGGTAAATTTCTTATAATTAAAGTTTGCTGCATTTTCAGCAATGGTTAATGACAAGTCCGGAAGGTCCGCAAGGTCAATCTGAACGTTAGCATCTGGAAAGCCGTATCAGCATAGACATTGGGTTTACTAAGGGTACTCATAGTTTCGCACTCCACAACTGCTCCATCTCATCTTACATCACCCTCGCCAACACTGAGAATGATAGCTGTCATTCGCCACTGAAAATCCATTATATAACATTTTCTAACAAATATATCTTGGAAAATTACAAGAGTATTGCGCCCAGAGTTAAAACTGTTTTTCGTTTCATTGTACATCTTTTGTTTGCTTTTCGTGTAAGAGGTGTTGATTTTTGATGACTAGTAGATGTAGATTGGGCAAAAAAATTGTTTACTGACATTTTAACGTGCAGTAATTTCAATAAAAGCATAAAATAATAAAGGATAAATAACATGCTGTTATCTCAGAAGCACAAATATACCACAGCACTTAATAAATATAAGTACACATTCATTACAAGTAGGCAAGTTTGTTCAACCTTGGAGGTTTGTGGCAAACAAGACTATGTCTGCAAAGTAGGCATTTAATTTTTCCAGACAGGAATGAGCTAGTGTTGTTTTTTTATGGTTAAATATTATTTTCATATTTTGACAGTGTTAAATTAGCTAAGGCCTGTATTATTTTAAAATATTTTAGTGAAATTTAAAATAAATGCAATATATGTTGTTTGTGCAAAGTTAGCAATTTCAAAATCAAGTAGTAATTCCATGCTGAAAAAGTTAAAGTAATGAAATTAATATGATGCAATATTTTACTGTATTGTTAGGTTCGGTTAAAGTTATTTTATGTTAATTAAATCACATTTTACTTGGGTTGTTGCTAGTTTGAAGAGAATATGTTGCACTATATCATCTGTTATATTTCCCCATTTTCAAACTGTGTGTATGAGGTGCCGACATGTACACTTAAAATGGAGTATATCGTAGAATTTACATTCCTTTCTACCAATAAGTTAATTGCTGGTAACAGAACCAGAAGTCTCACAGTTGCATATTCGACAGAATGTTAGCCACTTGCAGTGATTCTGAAGAATATTTGTGGTATTTTCCTGTTGTGCTTCAAATGCAAAGTAAGTACAGGTGAGACAAGATTCATTACATATCAATTTCACTGTGTGAGCATGCTGGAAGTTCCAAAATACAGTAAAACTTCGTGTATTACTAATATCCAATCTTATCCTTTAAGAAGCTTTCCTGTTTAGTAAGCAAAAATTAGCAGTATTTTTTTTTTTTAACTTCTTAAAAGGGTTTTACTATGTATGATCTTCGGGTAATAACAGTAAGCAAGTTCCCCCACCCACCTAGTGAAAAATGGTTTTTATAAAGTTCATATTAATAAGAGAATGGGCAATATCGAAAACATGCTGAAAGAGTGATGTTTATGACCTTGATGGATAAAGTGGTTTCTTTAGTCTGCATGCACATTTTGTTTTGGTAGTTGATAAATTTATAATTAGTGATATATATTTTTGACATATAACAAAACTTTACTAATTAATAATATTAATACAATTTTTTGTAGTTACTAAATTTTAAATTAATTATTAATATTTTTGACCTTTAACATAACAATTTACTGATTAATGATTTATGTACAGATTACTATTACTACAATCGCAACTACGTATTTCTGAGTAGCAAATTTGCCTAAAACGTCCCACGAACAGTACATTGACAAGGGGATCGGCTGATAATGACAGCATGAAAATAAACAGCATCATTGCCATGTGGCCGATCAGCTGATGATGGAAGGATACATAGTCAGATGTAAACAGTGGTGCTACTTTCACAGACCTGTCAGAAACTGGTCAACTTACATGAGACAGCCCTGACATGATGTGCCCTGTCTAAAACCAACTGACCTAATTCAAAATTTTTTACACGTAACACTCTTGCATTTTTCTTGCATCTATCCGTGGCTACTATTATTCTTTTGTTTGTTAAATTAAGAATTCCTTTTTAAAGTTCACAATGTTAATTGGGTTTTCTTTTAGCATATACAGCTATGTCAGTAGTTTACTTCTGTCGAAAACATCTGATCGCCTAATAGTTTAACTACGAGTTACTAATATGACCCAAAATGTTGTGTTCTTGAGTCTAGCAACTCTTGCTTCTTGAAATATCCTCCTCTCTGTTGTACATTTCGTTCGTGATTATTCTTGTTTGGTGGACATGGCAGACTTGTTTCTGTATCTCCTTCGATTCTAAAATTGTATCTCTGCTCATCGCGGCATTTCTTAGGCGTACTCTCGTTTTTTATCATTTGATGCTTGTGATGTGGGGCTATCGGGATTCCTGTTTGATCCACTTGATTTGTCTTGTCTACGGCACGGAAATGGTGGGGGATCACTCTGCTCGTCGCTGTCTAGCTCATGTTGTTCATATAGCTCCTGTCATGGTTATACCATCATTGGTGACGTCTGTATCGGCCTCCCCTTCTGAAATTTCCCGTGAAATAGTATTTTCCCTTGCGATAAGTGGGATGTAGACTTTCCCATACTTCTGGCTGGTTGATGTAGTAAGGCTCAGTTTGTAAGGACTTAACTATAGGGTTCGACCTCTGGAATCACAGTTGTTCAGAGACTCGTACTATGGTGGCATGCGGTCAGAGTGGCTCACACGCTCTGCTTCGCGGTTTGCAGGCTAGCGCTGTAGGCATTCAATATTATTGAATGATAAAAGTTCCTTCCTGAATTTTGTTAAGCTAGTATCTTGCTTGCCAGCCCAATATGACTGGTATATTTACAGTAGCTGTTTTAGTATCATCACTATGAATTCTTCATCAGAAATCCGATGCTTAAAATGGCGTGACCGCTTGTACATTTCAGAAAGAAGCGATTCTAAGGATTTTCCTTTGCCTGGGATGAACCTTCCTGGATGCAGTGCCCTCAGGTTTCCTTGTGTTTCTTATTCCAATAATTATTAAGCAATTTAGCTTTAAAATCTGCATAGCTGGGTATATTGTGTCGAGTTGCCTCCCACCAAAAATACGCAGTCAATTTTAGGCTTACGTTTTCACATCGCAACATGTCACAATCCGGAAGTCCAAATAATTTGGCATACTCTTCAAATCTTGTTAGGATGTTTACAGGCTTTTCCCTGCTTTTCCCTTCAAAAACTGGCATTTCCTGTGCCTACAGTTTACTAGGGTGATACACCATAGAAGTCATTGACAAGGTGGTAAACTAGACGATGGTAACCTTTAAGTTGGTTTAAGCTGTACTTCGTCTTGAGTGGTGTTATGTAGTTGTAATTTCTTTAATTGAAACTGCCACTTGATCGATCTTTTCCTCTGCAGGTACTTACTACCTGCTCGCCCACTTGAGCTATTTTAGCCTCCACATTCGTTCTTTCAACATAAGCTGTTTACTCGACCTGTTGAAATCCTTAATCGATATGCCCATCAAATCGTCCAACTGGGCAGTCATTCTGTCGCTGACGTCATTAGAATTCATGGTATTTTCAGGCTGTTTTTCTAACCCAGTAACTCGCTGATTGACCTCACTGACCTGGGTGGTATATTGCTCATAAATTTTAACTCATTTCAAGTGTTAACAACATCCTCCCTTAACTGAACTGTTGTACTTTCTAGTGTCGCATTTAATACTGTCTCCANGATGGTAACCTTTAAGTTGGTTTAAGCTGTACTTCGTCTTGAGTGGTGTTATGTAGTTGTAATTTCTTTAATTGAAACTGCCACTTGATCGATCTTTTCCTCTGCAGGTACTTACTACCTGCTCGCCCACTTGAGCTATTTTAGCCTCCACATTCGTTCTTTCAACATAAGCTGTTTACTCGACCTGTTGAAATCCTTAATCGATATGCCCATCAAATCGTCCAACTGGGCAGTCATTCTGTCGCTGACGTCATTAGAATTGATGGTATTTGCAGGCTGTTTTTCTAACCCAGTAACTCGCTGATTGACCTCACTGACCTGGGTGGTATATTGCTCATAAATTTTAACTCATTTCAAGTGTTAACAACATCCTCCCTCAACTGAACTGTTGTACTTTCTAGTGTCGCATTTAATACTGTCTCCGTTTAATTTTGCAGTTGAGACATTTGTGTTGTGATGTCTAGTTTCAGTAAGTTCATCTGCATGCTGAAATGTACCTNGTTTAATTTTGCAGTTGAGACATTTGTGTTGTGATGTCTAGTTTCAGTAAGTTCATCTGCATGCTGAAATGTACCTGCAGAGCCTCCTGTTGTTCAGTCAACCTAGTTAGCTGATTCTCTACTCTCTCTACCTGCTCAATCTGTGAATTCTGCAGTTGTGTAAGGTTAGTAAGCTGGTTCTCCAACCCCTCTACCTTCTGAGTGTGTAAGTTCTGCAGTTATGTAAGGTTAGTTGTAAGCTGATTTTCTAACCGTTTGGTTTGCTGATTCATATATATATATATAGTGTTTAGTGTAAGAAAGTGTTGTGCCAGATGAATTTGGATATCTGTACACTGTAGCCCTTCCGACCGGGAGGAACTTATGGGCAAATCTTCAAGTGAGGGGGGAAGATGGTATAGGCTGCTGGTCGATGAAGTCATTGGATGAAGAGGGAGCGTACCGGCAGGAGGAGTTCCAGCACGCATGAAGAGAAGAAAAGTAAAAAATGAAAGTTAGTTTGGTGAGAGAAGTGGAGGCCGAAGTGGTGTGTGAGTGGAGAGCAGTAGAGTGTGGGGGATGAGATGCACTAATGCTATGTCAGCCTTGGCCGGGGCCGACGTCATCCGGGTGGCTGGTGGACGGCTCCATCCTCTTCGTCCTCGTCGATGTCTNTGTCAGCCTTGGCCGGGGCCGACGTCATCCGGGTGGCTGGTGGACGGCTCCATCCTCTTCGTCCTCGTCGATGTCTCTACGTAGATGAAGGATGGAAAGAAGCGGGCAGCGAGGACAGGTTGTGGGAGGAATGGGGTTGGCAAGCTGGTTGATGATGGTGTTGGTGAGGTGACGGGCGCAGGAACGGGATAAGTATTCAGTGAGGGTGGCGAGAATGGAGAAGTAATGAGGTATGTGGGCGGTGGCGTGAGCCTAGTCGTGGCGAACGGGGAGGGGGAGACGAAGAATGAGGCGAAGAGAGCAGAAGAAAATGTGGGTGGGGGTGAAGGATGTGGGCGGTGACATGAGACTAGGTGGGGAAGATGTGTGTGATAAGGGGGACGATAAAGGTGCGTAAGACAGTGTGGCAGACTTTGGTGGAGGAAGTGGAAGAGGGTCGGAGAACAGTGGTGAGGAGAATCATGGTGGTGTGTGCTTTGGTGGTGATGGAGTCGATGTGAGGAATGAAATTGAAATGGGAGTCGTGGGGGACCCCCAGGTACCTGAGGGTGGGTGACCAAGGGATATAATGATGGTTAGCGTGGGGGGAGGGGTGAAGGCAAGAGAGGTGACGGCGGGAGAAGAGAATGGCGGTGGACTTGGAATGGTTCAGCCCGATGCTGTGAGTGTGAAGCTGGGTGTTGAGGGAGCTGAGGCCGCGACTGAGGCGATCGCTGAGCATGTGCTGATGGACAGAGGACAGGAGGCAGGTGTCATCGGCATACTGCACGATGTGGGTGGCTGGAGGAATTTAAGGTCTGTGATGTGGTTGATGGAAAAAGGGGGGGGGGGCTGAGGACAGAGCCTTGCGAAACTCCTACTGGAATGTGGCATGGGTGAGAGAGTGAACCGTCCACCCGCACCTGGTAGGAGCGACCCTCCAGGTAAGAGGAGATGAGATGCGGGAGGTGCGGTGGGATGTCCATGGAGGCGAGGTGGGTGACGAGTGTTGATGAGGGACGGAGTCGAAGGCTCTGACTAGGTCCAGGAGAACCATGCCCGTGTGTTGGCGTCGCGAGAACCCAGTCACGACGACGTGTTCCACACAAGGCGATGGCATGGGTGGTGGAGTGGTGGGTGCGGAAACCGAACCACTAGCTACTGAAGCAGTGTATACTGGGTTGTGTCTGCTGCACTACTGGGCGAAATTTGTGTTACATTTTGTGGCTCAACTTGTAGGTGAATAATAGTGTTGTCAGCACATGCTTTTTCCTGTGCTTCGGTTGCTATAGTCTGTGTCAGTTCCCGAAGTTCGGTCATTCAGTCCATAATAGTATATTCTAGTTTTACGGCTCACAAATACATTGTGGCCTGTGTTTTGCACTGTTACTTACAGCCCCACACTCTGGGACGCCAAAAATGTATGTAATGTAGTGATTTGAGGCGTAAGCAATTTTGTAAATAATTTTGAAATAAATTTTTTTATGAAGAAAATCGGAAAATGGAAATTTAACCCAGACTACCTTTCAATCTCCTCAGGGTATATTTAATTTGCTAGCAAAATATTGAAATTATGTGCCATGAAAATGTCTTTAAAATATAACTCTTAATAAATGTATAATCCTTTGTGTTGTTTTGCTTTTAACCTTCCTTTTCAATCAAATTGTTAGCTTACAAAAAAATATTTTTATTCTTGTTTCACATTAAACAAACTACTTTTTTAATCAACAAAATTAAAATATTTTCTAATAATAATATAGCCCATGAAGTAGAGCATAGATCAAATATACCTTTAGAATTTAACTATTTCAAAAGACATGTGGTGCCACTAAAATAAAACTATTAGCAGCCTACGCTGTTTACATATCTGTGTGTTACATTCGGTTTTTTATTTATTGTGAGAGTACAAGTGAATTTGTTTAATTTTATGTTATTAATCTGCATTTTTTAGCATTCGTAATTAATATCATTAGCATCTAATTTACATAATGTCTGCAGGATTCCAAATGCATCACAAACATAACCCTTTAATTCTTTATTCTCTGTTCAGCAAATTTTACATAAAATATTCACCAAAGTATTAATGTAAATTCAAAATAAGTTCACGTTAACTTGTAATGGGATTTTAATAAAAAAAAAACGACATAGAATATTAAAGGTTACGTTAACATTAAATTGCTTAAAGTTAGTTTTATTCCTTATTTTAAATAATGAAATTCCTTAAACCATTGCTTCCTTTCACTCAACTGCCCAAACCAGCATAATCTCCCAAACTGCACAGCGCATTATTTCTCTCAGCCGGGCAGGTTTGAACTGAATCTGCTTTTGAGGTCGTATAACTGGTGTAGTAAGTGTAATGTAAACAACCCTATTTTGTTTACGCTAGGTTACGCCAATTATTGTTTGTAAACGTAAGCATATCAACGTGAAATTAAAGTGGTATTCAAACTAAGATGTAATTGAACACATCGTATCACATTATATATTCTTTTTATATTCACTGTAAACAAAATTTTTTGCGGGTTTATTATTAAGTTTAGGGGCTTTTCTGAAAAACACAATAAAAATTCTAAATTATGATATATTTCTACTCTACTAATGATGCAGAACACAAATATACTAGGAGCATTAACGTCCGACTAATTTCGTAAAATGTTCCCACCTAACCTAACAGAACCTAACCCCACAATAGTTGAATCACTATTTTACATTTTTAAACTAACCTAGGATTGTTGGGTTTTACACTAACCTAGGTTGTTTGGGTTTTACACTAAACTGCGAATGTAGGATTGTAGGTATTTAAAGGAACCGTAAAACACACCAAAAGACTGCAAATTGGCTCACCTATGTAGGGGGCTGGTATAACTCCTCTGACGTTAATAGACTTAAACATATTTCGCAAGTTTTTTTATATGTTCTACTTATTTTAATATTACACCCTCTTGAATATGAACAAGGTAAGCTGTGCAGAACCCATTAATGCAACTTTTGTTGGTCTAGGACGTTTCGTTCAGAAACGTAAACAAACTGGCTATACTGCTCATTTCGCAATTTTGTTCAATTTGTTTTATACATGTTGTGCTTATTTTAAAGCTATGCCCCTAGTATATTCGTGTTCTACATGATTAGTAGAGTAGAAATATATCATAATTTTGAATTTTTTTTTTGTGTTTTTCAGAAAAGCCCCTAAACTTAATAATTACCTCAACTAATCACGTAGAACACGAATATACTAGGGGTAATAACGTCCGACTAATTTCGTTATATGTGCCCATCTAACCGAACAGAACCAAACCCCATGATGGGTGAATCACTATTTTACATTTTTAAACTAACCTAGGATTGTAGGGTTTTACACTAACCTAGGATGTTTGGGTTTTACACTAAACTACGAATGTAGGATTGTAGGGATTTAAAGGAACCATAAAACACACCAAAATAAGGTAAATAGGCTCACCTAGGTAGTGGGCTGGTATAATTCCTCTGACGTTAATAGATGTAAACAAACATATTTTGCAAGTTTTTTAAATATGTTCTACTTATTTTAACATTACGCCCTCTTGAATATGAACAAGGTAAGCTGTGCAGAACCCATTAATGCAACGTTTGTTGGTCTAGGACATTTCTTTCAGAAACATAAACAAACTGGCTATACTGCTCATTTCACAATTTTGTTCAATTAATTTAAATATGTTGTACTTATTTTTAATCTATGCCCCTAGTATATTCATCTTCTACGTGATAAGTAAAGTAGAAATATATCATCATTTTGAATTTTATTTTGAGTTTTAAGAAAAACCCCTGAACTTAATAATTACCGCAGTGTTTATTCTGCATAGGCTAATTACAATTAGCAATGACATGGGCCTCATTACTTGTATCCNCTTATTTTAACATTACGCCCTCTTGAATATGAACAAGGTAAGCTGTGCAGAACCCATTAATGCAACGTTTGTTGGTTTAGGACGTTTTTTTCAGAAACATAAACAAACTGGCTATACTGCTCATTTCACAATTTTGTTCAATTAATTTAAATATGTTGTACTTATTTTTAATCTACGCCCCTAGTATATTCATCTTCTACGTGATAAGTAGAGTAGAAATATATCATCATTTTGAATTTTATTTTGAGTTTTAAGAAAAACCCCTGAACGTAATAATTACCGCAGTGTTTATTCTGCATAGGCTAATTACAATTAGCAATGACATGGGCCTCATTACTTGTATCCNGTAATAATTACCGCAGTGTTTATTCTGCATAGGCTAATTACAATTAGCAATGACATGGGCCTCATTACTTGTATCCATGCATCAGTAATGAAAAACTGTGTAACTGTCATTCACATAAATATTACCTATTGTTATAATGACGGGCAGATCTGCCCTTGATGCTAATATTTATTCCCATTTGAAGGAAAAAAAGAAAACAAAAAAAAAAATATATATATATATGTTTAATACCCACAATTTCAAGCATTATGTTACACTCTAAGAAGACGTTATGCAAGGGAAGCATTTGCCTCTTCCCTTTGACATCGCAACTGTTTGTATATCAGGCACTTTATTCTCAATTATAACTAATATTTTTTAAAATATGATTGAAGAGGTCAACATTTTAGTGCAAATATGCTACATGTGTAAGCAATGATCAACCAATAAAGTTTGCAGGCCTTTGCCTGCAAGATGTTGGCTTCTGGGTAGTAGCCACGTCACTGTCGTTTTCCTTCCCGATGTTTCGGAAGACATTGCAGCCTCCATCTTCAGGGCGAAGTAGCAGCAGCAGCAATAACGGTTACCTTCAGAAGGTAACAGTTACATGCCTCCTTTTTCTACGACAGTTATTGCTGCTGCTACTTCACCATGAAGATGGAGGCTGCAATGTCGTCCAAAACGTTGGGAAGGAAAATGACACTAACGTAGGTGCTACCCAGAAGCCACGATCGTACAATGATCGATCACTTTGTCTTTTGAGAGCTTCTTGGTTGCGTTGCATACAATTTACAGCATTACTTGAAGACCAGTTGTGACGCTTCGTAATGGGTACAGGGGTACATACCTTCTCAGATAAAACTTAACTTATGGCAAAATAAATATATTTCTTGAAGCATCTTGTAATTTAACTGCAGTAGTAACCAATTTTTTAATTAATTTAATACTATACCACAAGTTTTGAATTGCATTACATTGTTTTAGGGATGAATAATATATTTTGCTGCCACTTTGGGTCACAGATAGTTTGGTTGGTTTGGGGCACAAACCTCCTCTACCAGAATGTTGTTAAAACTACTGTGCTAACTCGATAGATAGGAGCAGGTGTGCATCATATGCACTAGTTACGGTGAACAGTAAAATTCTTTAGANTACTGTGCTAACTCGATAGATAGGAGCAGGTGTGCATCATATGCACTAGTTACGGTGAACAGTAAAATTCTTTAGATGTGTATGTGACCATCTTGCTGTGCCACAGTAACTTGTTAAAGTGTCTAGCTGTAATATTGTGTTATTCTACATCACATTCTAAATAATACGTTTTAAGTTTATCAGACATGATATAACTTTTCAGTGGAAAGTGCTTCGCAATGAAAATCAGAGTTTTTTTAATAATTATTACTTAATTTAATAATATATTTCAATTACAATTTTAAACAATTTCTTGATTGTTTTATTGCAAAACACAGTATATTATTAATTTACCTTGTTAAATAAAAAAAATTACATAATCGTGATTGATAAAAATGTGTCATATTTAAATATCAAAGGTTCATCCAGTGTTAGTGAAAAATATTTATGCACAATATATTGCAGTGTAACCATGACATGATCTGATCTATTTGTTAATTTTATTTTTTGTGCCCTCCTTTGAACCGCCACTGTGATTAACACCATTGCACTTGGATGAGGGAGGGAGTAAGCGGGCAGGAGAGTATGAGATGATAGTGCAGTTGCACAGTATTTTGTGCATGTTTCTGGTAGGGGAAACACTCACCGGTCCAGACACCTCTTGCAGACAATGCTGTACCAGACGTTGCTAATATTGGGCATGATGTAAGTGTGGAGCTGTAAGACCTTTGCACATGTCAATTAACAGTGATTAAAAGGTACATTAACACTGAATAAGCTGGTGGGATGGGGCTAGATCTTTAAGTGCCGTTAAGCGGTGAGGTGTATAAATACGTGAGGTCTATCAATAATGGAAAACACGTGAAGTTACACTGTGTTTATTCAAGTCATTACACTATGGACAGATTCATTGAGACGTGCATTGAAGCAGACCCAATGTCTTGAGCCTTCCTGTGGCTTACCTGGGAAAATGAGCTAGTGCTCTTAAGCAGATATTAATGAAGTCAAGCTCCTTGGACATCGTGAGACTGCAGGAGAGGGAGAGGTGCCCGTCCCGAGCTAATGAAGTGACTTACTTAAATGTTATAGTTCCAAAATGAAAAAAATCTATTGTCAATGATGGCTGGTAAAAACCAGTGAGCGTAGATGTTGGGAGGTCGTAACACATGCGTGGCCCAATCCCGAAAATGCTAGCTTTAGACTGACATTGGGAAAGGTTGCTTTTCTTAGAGGAGTTTTATTTTCATAGCCATTTGTTTAGGAATTGGGGGGAATGCCTTTTTCGAGATTATTTTNGCTTTTCTTAGAGGAGTTTTATTTTCATAGCCATTTGTTTAGGAATTGGGGGGAATGCCTTTTTCGAGATTATTTTTGAGTCAATTTTAGGGTATCATTTCCAAATCACTTCTTCTTCAGCATCTTGGATTTCAGTGATTTTAAATTGGGGCAGCTTGTATTTNCAGGGTATCATTTCCAAATCACTTCTTCTTCAGCATCTTGGATTTCAGTGATTTTAAATTGGGGCAGCTTGTATTTGATAAATTACATTAGGGTTCTTATATTTGAAGGCATCTAGAGTTGAAGAAACCTTGTAGTAGAAGTAATTTTACTTNGATAAATTACATTAGGGTTCTTATATTTGAAGGCATCTAGAGTTGAAGAAACCTTGTAGTAGAAGTAATTTTACTTTTAGGGTATCATTATTTTTAAAGTCTCAATAGGATAGGATCGGTGGTTTTGAAAATTCAGCAAATTATACCAATTATTAATAATTTCAGCATCTATGTAGCATTTATGGCAACTTGAAAAGTTCTTGTCATGTTTCATTCAACTAGTCNATTATTAATAATTTCAGCATCTATGTAGCATTTATGGCAACTTGAAAAGTTCTTGTCATGTTTCATTCAACTAGTCATTTGATTTTGCATTTATCAAGAGGCTTGTGTCATTTACAAATAATAAATATATCTGCATCAGACTGCATATATGACAGGATTTATTGACCAAGATTTAAAAAAAAAATATGCTAAGATTGACATACCTTTAGTTAGGTAAGAGTTTATCTAAGAGTTCGTATTACTATTTATACCATAAAATTGCATTTTCTGCTTGATTATATCATTATTAACACAATCAAAAGCTGTACAGTAAGTGAACTTAGCTGAAGCCAAACAAATGGTATGGGTCACAAAAGGGCGACAGTTAATAAATCTTACAACAATTGTGACACACACAATTGTTAAAGGATGTATCCTTTCCACCTTTGTGGTATAGTTTACACTGTCAATAAAACATGATTAAATTTTTGGAGGCAAGGGAAAACCATACAGTTTTGAGGATGTGGTAGTACCATAATAATGATAGTAAAAGATATGATGTTATTTGAGGAAAGAACCTTACGGTTAGGTATCAGCCACAGACCTTCTGGGGGGGCCTGTGGGCATTGGCCATTCCCTGAGAGATGACATACAATGAGCCCAATTAATTGAGCATAAACAGAATGCGTGGGTGAAGGAAGGAAATGGGATTGCCCGAGCAAACTCACGGGTTCACCGCAATGTCATTCACAATTTCCACGATCTGAAAATATAAGTGTAATCCTGCCAGGATTTGAATCTGGACCACAGTGATAGAAGGAGAGTGACCCAACTACTACATTCCATGGCATCTGAGGAAGTAGTAAGGAGAGGGTAATGAATATTACTTGCAAGGGAAATTACTTTTCCCCAGCCTCTCAAAAACAATAGCAAAATTCAATACACTGAATCAAATACTAACAAATAGTAGCTGTAGATTATGCTAGTGTAAAAATTTTGAGAAATAATATGACTAGTTAATATTATCTCAAATCTCTGTTTTCAACACAATTTCATTCAAACATCATATGGCTTTTTATACAGGTATNGGATTGCCCGAGCAAACTCACGGGTTCACCGCAATGTCATTCACAATTTCCACGATCTGAAAATATAAGTGTAATCTTGCCAGGATTTGAATCTGGACCACAGTGATAGAAGGGGAGAGACCCAACTACTACATTCCATGGCATCTGAGGAAGTAGTAAGGAGAGGGTAATGAATATTACTTGCAAGGGAAATTACTTTTCCCCAGCCTCTCAAAAACAATAGCAAAATTCAATACACTGAATCAAATACTAACAAATAGTAGCTGTAGATTATGCTAGTGTAAAAATCTTGAGAAATAATATGGCTAGTTAATATTATCTCAAATCTCTGTTTTCAACATAATTTCATTCAAACATCATATGGCTTTTTATACAGGTATAATGCAAAAAAAAAAAAGTGTACATTCATACTTTACTAAAATCCTAATTACATACTAGTGATTACCATTCATGAAAATATTTCAAATTTACGGTAGCGAAAATGCTGTCAGTGGGGTAGTCTTGTTTCTTAACTCGTACATACATGCCTCAAAAACAATATGTGCAATAAAAATTGTGTTTTTGTACTAATTCCAGTTTCTGTTATTTATTTGCACATATGCAAATAAATTTTAAAAAATGACCCGACAAACTTGCAGATGTCAGGTCTCTGTATTACTAGCTGATATGCTCACAAATCTTGTCCATTACTCCTCAACAAATTAGCAATCCAGTCAATTTTGTTTTGGTTCATTCCACAATCTTTTCAAAATAAAAAATAAATAAAAACTGGGTGATTGATGATGATCATACTACTCGGTACACAAACTGTAAAAGCAAATGTTTACCAAACACACCTGGAAGGATAGTCTGTTTTAGGGGTATGAAGGCCATGTGTGACCGATTGCATGAGCACCTTGCATACCATGATTGCTGAGAGTATTAAGCTATTGCTATCTCTATGTAGCATATCTTATGCAAATTACTTCTGTATAGCGTAAGTGTTTTTTTCCCTGAGCCTGAAGACTGCAGCCAACACCATTCAGTTCATAATGGATGAGAGTAGCTGGCTACGAGAGGCGTGGGGATGATGTCGNCATTCAGTTCATAATGGATGAGAGTAGCTGGCTACGAGAGGCGTGGGGATGATGTCGGAGCACCAGACAGATGGCTCCAGGACCTCGGAGGACGAAACCCTTTAACATGAATGCCCACTGCAGAACAAGGACGACTACCTGATATGTGGATCATAGTGCTTGCCGTCTCCAGTTTAAATGTTTCGTACCCGAGGACGGGGTGTGAATGATGCTCTCAGCTGGCCCACGGTCCTGTCATTGTGCTGTGTGTACCTATGGGATTTTAAGTGGTCTGCGAGGAAAAGTTCAGTACTGTACAATTTTTGATAGTGCATGGGTGGTTAAAACAATTCAAAATCGATTACTCTACAAAATATTCATAAAGCAAAAATGGTTTTAACGGTCACTGCTTTAGTACGTTATGGCCGTGCAACTTGGTTGATGTGCAGACTGAGGTTTCCTTTGCTTACTGTGCAAGAGCAGCATACTATATTTTGCCTTAATTGTATTCACAGAGATATGCAATGCTTGTTGAGTAACTGGAGTTTGCAGAAATAACCCAGGCAACCTGCGTATTTTACTTTCCATCTTCTTATATTCTGCCAGCAGAATTGCTGTTTTATCATTTAGAAATTCTTCATCACTGCAAATGTGTGGCAGGTCAAACTTAATTTTAATTGCATTGTGATGTCATCGAGAGCATGCAAGTGCAGAAGTGGTCGACATATGTAGTTGACGTGCTGAAACTGCTTTCCTCGCCTCGCCTCTGTTAATTTGATTAACAGTGGTGAATAAGTGAAGTTTCATCTCATCTCATCTCTCAGCAAAACATTTTATCTTGTTTGTATAGTCGCTCAACACTATTATTTATTTAAATTTAACATCAGATAAATGAGGACTTTTCTGCCCATAGAGTACCGCGAGATGCAAAGGAATCTCATTCTCACTGGCTGGTGCTCAAAACCGAGGAAAATTGAGAATAATTTATGTTGATCTTGTGGATTGAACAGTGCTTTTGTATGTTAAATGGGAATTTAAGTGTGTGTTATGTTTTTGGCAGACTAAGGGAATTTAATGTTTGCAAATGTGTGTTAAATGTTGGACAGTTTAATCTGCACAAACTTTCACTTTATTAAAATTAATGGAGATATTTTTAGTATTTTACTTACAAATAGTAAAGATTAGTTCTCTACTACACCTTAGGTACTGCTCAGACAAGTTTCATTTCTCATTTAAGTAGTTAAAGTTATCCACAAGTGCCAGTGAGTTATTTTGTTTGTGAAGATTGATTGGAGAGAGGAAATCTTGTGGCACTTTACACTAAAATACAGTCTATTTTGTGTGGTATATGTAGAAACCCCTCACATCAATCACACACACACCACACATTATTATTGATATATCCCAGTNAACTCAAACATTCATTCTGAGATCTATTTAAGTATGAAATCAATGCAAGTGCATGATGCTCATGAAAGTAAACACAGTAAAATTTTGTTTTGTCTGTGTAATGCTGAACACCAAAAATTCCCTCGGATATTTCTGTAATCGAGTTGTTACTGAAATCAGAACAGGCTGCACTGATTCCGGTTAGAACACACTTTATGAAATACTGTGACCTGTTTTGTAAATATAGAGGCAAATATGCATTGAATATCTTGAATGTAGAATTTTTGTAAAGACTGTTCATGGTAAAGTGAGCACTTTTGTAATCAACCTTTTAAAAACGTCACTGCCCCTATCTGTGTATATTATA
Organism: Clitarchus hookeri; assembly: GCA_002778355.1. Taxonomy (NCBI): domain Eukaryota; kingdom Metazoa; phylum Arthropoda; class Insecta; order Phasmatodea; family Phasmatidae; genus Clitarchus; species Clitarchus hookeri. Next base: position 663,921 of record NQII01000613.1, on the reverse strand, counting down.
AGGGGCAATTGAAGGTCACACACCCAGTGAAGTTGGCAACAATGGAGAGAAAGCAGTTCTTTCTAAAAAAAAAAATGTACAGTTGGCCTTGACTGAGCACAAGTAAAGTGATGAGGCCCATGGTAACGTTACTCATACATATGGTATAAGAATACACAATGTGCATACAAGTAGATCTTAAGCAGGGCTTTCAAAAGTACAAACTTGACTATGAACAGCTTATAGCAATATTTTGAACATACGCCAATGCTCCACTACATTTCTTGTAGGCATCAGGCAAATAAATATTAACTTTTTAAAGCATTCCTGGGAGACACAATGTGACAAAGATAGTACTGCTGAAGTGACTGACACTTTATTTGACTTACGATACTGTTGTTTGTGTTCATTACTGAAAAACACCCACCTGTGAGAATCAAGTAACCACTGATTGGAAAAATATTAGACTGTCTTCTAGTTTTATTGCACGATTCTACTCGTATTCATTTTCTGTACACTGCATTCTTACTCACACTTATCAGATGCTGTAAGTGCGCCAAATGCTTACAATATCTTCAGCATGACCCACCACAACCAGGCCTGATCTCTGTGGAAGGCAAGTAAATAAACAGTACCACCGGAAATGAATTGTCAATAGCACATATTTCCATCTCACTGAAGTCTCTCATCCAGAATTCTGGACACCAGTCAGGTAGCCATTTCCTGAAGATGTTCAAAGCTTCTTAAATTAATGATGTGATTTTTGTTTGTATCACAAAGTACCAGTTACACTGTACCCAACATTCATCTTGACAGCAAGGAAAATGAGTGATAATGAGCATTTAGTGGTGTTGTACGTGACCTCAACGAGGCGTATTCTGGCATGTTGCAGAAGCAACTGCTGTTGCCATTTCGTCTAGTGTCAAAACAATAAGTTGGAACATTGCCTTCAGGAACATCTTGGTATGGGTGATAAGAGCAAAAATAATTTATGATTTGATTCTGCCAATCGTTGACTGTATGCTGCAAAGTTCCTTGGTCAAGTTTTTTTTCTTTTGCTCGAGAACACTGCTCTGTACACGCATGTATGAATGACAGTCTTATGNAGTTCCTTGGTCAAGTTTTTTTTCTTTTGCTCGAGAACACTGCTCTGTACACGCATGTATGAATGACAGTCTTATGGAACATATGCGTTGCTTAGTCTTCTTCACATACTTTCACCAGAAAATATTTTTTTTGTTATGTGCTGTTCAAGCAGCATATTAAGATCCTGAGTGGAAGTGATCCCTCTGTCAATCAATTTGTTGATTTATTTCACAAGCATGGTCTGCATGGATTTCTTGACAGAAATGTGAGCTTCCCAGACTGTGATTATGGCGCTCTTCCAAGCTGACCTTGATGAAAAAGTGTAGGTAGCTGTTGNCAAATGTGAGCTTCCCAGACTGTGATTATGGCGCTCTTCCAAGCTGACCTTGATGAAAAAGTGTAGGTAGCTGTTGACAGATTATTTGCCGTCCAGTGTGTCTCTCTGTTCCCCCTCCCCCTTTCCACATCAGAAATTGAAATAATTATGTACATAATTTTGATTGCCACATTAACAATAATTCACCTTTACTTTATGTCCCAAATACAGTGAACCCTCAATAATAAACATATTTTTAATACAAAGATGTTTTCTTTCCCAAGGAGCTACAAAATGAATTTAAGGTTAATTTTATGCTTAAAAATATTTGTTGATTTGTGGTACAACGCAATTTCAGGTCTACTGGTGTTAGTGTCTTATTCTCCAATATGCTAAATTACAGAGTCTACATTTAAATTTTTTATGATTTTTGTAACTAATCACAAACACCTGTTAATACAAACCTTATTATTATGAACTGCAAATTTCAGGTCCCATGAGTAGAGACCCCAAAAAATGGTAAATAGATCATGCCATCGGCGGTGTAAAAAAAAATATCAAAGCGGTATATACAAATGAAGAAAGCTGTTTTAAAGAATTTGTCTTATTTCACAAAAAAATATTTAAAATAAAGGCCAAATTACGTATGTGATAAAAAGTGGCTAGCTATATGTAAACTGAAGAACAATAAAAACATTGAAGTTATTCAATAAAATGTCACACACATGGATTGCAATGCTTCACATACCTACTCATCTCAGGAAATTATTCTTATTCTCTCTAGGTAAGTTAAAAGTTTTTACAAAATATCACTTCAGATTTTAGTTGCAATATTTCAGCCNTTATTCTTATTCTCTCTAGGTAAGTTAAAAGTTTTTACAAAATATCACTTCAGATTTTAGTTGCAATATTTCAGCCAATTGCATAACAGAAATTTTTCTTCTCTCTAGGCAAGTTTGTTTAAAATTGTTACATACATATGTTACACAACAATTACGTCAGTATGATATGGCCATAACAAATCTGCTGACTCTGCCTTACTGCTAACAAATCGACTGAGAAGTATTTTTAGGTTTTCAGGTTTCAAATTTGTTCTACTATCTGACAAAATGTGCGAGTGTGCAGAAAATGCACGCTCGCTGATTGCATTTGAGGATGGGATACACAGTGCTGAACAAATTCAGCATGTTGGTCTTGTAAGCTTAACAAAACTCTTAACTACATCAACAGGTTGCATTTCAGCAAAGAGCTGTGAAACTTTATTTTGGTAAGCCAAGTAGCCTTCCAAAAAGTTTGTCGGGCAAATAAATGGCAAAGAATAAGAGTTTTCTTTGTACAGCTTTTCGTCAACTAGGTAGCAGCAAGCGACCAGTTCCCTGGCTAAAGTGTAACCAGAAGAGTGTAACGACACAATTTATTAATTATCGGGATACGTGATTAATGTTCTTTCGTTTTGCAAAGCTTCGTAATATTTTATCTGGATTCAAAATTAAAGCCGTGGTAGTTCGTTTATTATGGTACAGTAGTTTGTTTATCGGACATACGTTTGCTTTTTCGAAATCTTAGCTTTTGTTACGCGTCAGCATTAGTGATAGAAGCTTTCCGAACTGCGTCAACAGTTTGTGTTCTAGAAGGTTTGGATTAGCTTTTACCTACGATGCAGTTTGGATGGCTACGCAGAAGCTTTCCGAACTGCAGGTCGACATTTTACCGATGCTGCAGTTCGGATGGGCCGGCAGCCCTGCCCTTATCTGTGCAGACGGGGGCGATAGGCCCGCAGCATAAATACTCTGCGTGTCTGTCGCCTGAGAGAAATGTAACAACAAGCAGCCAAGGAAGACGCATCGTGCGTGACGAATTTCGCCCACACCAGCAAGCACCTGCGACTGCTAAATCTCTCAACTTCATTCTTTTTTGGCATATAATAATCTAATAAATTCTTTCCGCCGGTGTGGGAGGTCGATAGGGTGCCAGGAGGGAACGGACGTCCCTCTTGCCTTCGAATTTTCTTCTTGCGAGGCAAGTTTTCAAGAAGTAAATTGATAATAAAAACGACTGTGGCGCTGCTCTGTGTTGGTTTGCCTGTAAACCGGTTCGTACTCTGCATACCTGACGATTGTACGTGAACTGTTTCTAGGATTGATAAATAAAAGTACAAAGTAATAAACAAACATTGGACTTTATTTATATTTATTGGCGCCTTTAAAGTTTCATGTTACTACCAACTGAGCTAACCGAGTGGTAATTTCCATTCGTCATACCCAGACGCAGAATGCTACAAATATGGCGGCCATAACTCCCTGCTGCATCATTAAAAGAGGTTAGACCAATCAGAATCAGTCCTGTTACTCCAACCGACAAAATACAACGTGATGGATGGAGTGGGTTAGCTGATCTGGATATCTATCTGCTTCGTTGTGTGTATTCCTAGTGGTTGTGGCTCTACTTTACAATGTTCCAAGTACCGGAGCACTTGGTTCAAGGTACGGGTGGCCGTCGACTGGGTTATGTTTGATGACGTACGTGCGCCCAATTAAGGGTAGCCTGCAGTCCTACACTAGTTTCGGCAAAGTGGGTTTCAAGAAGCGCAAACTCCTGCTTCTCCTTTGTGGGTTTGGAGTCTACGAGGTCCAAAGTCACAATCACCCTAGAATAAGCACAAGGGGTTAGGTAAGAATACGCGTTTATTTCCCAAAGGAATAGACAGGGTCTCCTGTACTATCTCCTAGATATCAATTGTACTGAAACCGGCGGAAGTAGACTATGTTAAACCAGGTGAAGGGACCCTGGGACAAAACTAAAGAACAGATGACAGTTAAGTGGCTTTGACTAACTGATACTAATTAATCTATACTGTTGTCCAGAAGGGACTCAGGGTCACTACCAAAGTGGCAGTGAGTGTAAGGGGGAAAAGACTTCTTTAGCGGTTGCTGAATGCCGATCTGGAAGGTAATGGTAGTCCTTCGTGAGGAAGGCGGTAGGCAAAGAGCTCCAGCACACAAGGTGGTGGAGCAAGCTGCCGAGTATACATCTCACATTTTGGGGCTGCACTCTGGCGTATATAGTCGGCCGGCTGCAGGTCTGATATTTTTGGGCGAAAGCTCCTCCCTTAGCAGCGCAGGCGGCATTCTCTCGGGGGAGGCTGGAAGTGGCAGTTTCCTTGCGTGCTGGTTGCATCGCTCCCGCGAGTTATGGGGCAGCGCTGGGCTGAACTTCGTTGCTGACTTTTGTTGCACACAGGGGTGATTACAAGACACGTGACGTCTGACATGACATGGCCTCGACTGCCATGTCCTTGGGTGCCACTTGCCTTGGGGTATGCAGGTTGGCCCTGGAAGCAAGTCGTTCTGGGTTCAAACCCTGCTTGGGGTGACGTGACGTCACATGGAGATAAGGTGGAGTCGTAAATAATTATTATACCAGTACACGTCACACGTCAATCTTTTCTGGCAAAAAGTCGTATTTCCAAAACATTTATTTACAGATATACACGAATAAGCGCAAACAAAGATTTCACAGAAAATGTGTCGCCATGGATTCCTCTTAAGCCATCTGAAAAATTTGTATATACTACTTATGCAGCAAAATAGCCGGAAATAGTTTTATACCCAATATTTATTTCAAAGTTTAGTTATTAAGAATATGGCCTAGTCAGTGAAATGTCGTGACTGCGCANGTTTTATACCCAATATTTATTTCAAAGTTTAGTTATTAAGAATATGGCCTAGCCAGTGAAATGTCGTGACTGCGCACGAGCGCTGAAAATGTATTTGTCCGACTTTAGTGCATGTGCGTCTATTCACGAGTACCGGTGAGTATTTGTGTATTGTCTCCTTTTTAAATTGTAATTACTACCTCTAAGTTTCTGCACCATCCTATGCATCCTCCTGTGTGTGCTACTTTTATTGTCCAGCAGTGTGTACATTACCCGAGATATTCATTACTATTGCACAGTTCAGCAACTAACAACGACCATGCATACGTAAATACGGGTTCTGTACAAAGTTATAGAATGTAAATATTTTATATGGAGTAATCTTGAAAATCATATTTTCCAGTTTATAAATAGAAAGGTCATTACTAACCTTGCAACGNGTTTTATACCCAATATTTATTTCAAAGTTTAGTTATTAAGAATATGGCCTAGTCAGTGAAATGTCGTGACTGCGCATGAGCGCTGAAAATGTATTTGTCCGACTTTAGTGCATGTGCGTCTATTCACGAGTACCGGTGAGTATTTGTGTATTGTCTCCTTTTTAAATTGTAATTACTACCTCTAAGTTTCTGCACCATCCTATATATCCTCCTGTGTGTGCTACTTTTATTGTCCAGCAGTGTGTACATTACCCGAGATATTCATTACTATTGCACAGTTCAGCAACTAACAACGACCATGCATACGTAAATACGGGTTCTGTACAAAGTTATAGAATGTAAATATTTTATATGGAGTAATCTTGAAAATCATATTTTCCAGTTTATAAATAGAAAGGTCATTACTAACCTTGCAACGTGTAAATGGGATTATGATGCACACTCTGGGAGTGGGTTCTCTGGCCAATAGTAATAATATCTCCAAATTGCACTTACAGATAGAAATACTGTGCGAGTAGGAAGAAAGTGAGCAACATTTTGCTTCTTATTGCTATGGCATTTCCATTCTTTATAAATACACTAGTTTTAAAGGGGAATCAGTTTGTTCATTCCAGAACACAGCCTCCGTGTAGATACTGTAATTCTCTGTATGTTATGGGAGTTGTTCAGAGTGGCAACCAGTGACCTTGTTATGCAACACTCATCTCTTTTAACTATTATTCCTATACAAGCTTCTTAGGACTGCACTGTAGTAGTTCTAAAGAGCTGCAAGGTGGCGTGCTTACCGATCAGTAGGTTCACAGACCTCTTTCACTCACAATAATTGTTTGTTGCAGTACATACAGAAAGAAAAAAATCACTCCATATTTAGTATCAGTGAACCAAATTCCAATCTGTGCGACATCATATAATTTACGTCTTGTACATCACTTGTTTTTGAAACAAAGATTTTGCTACAGAAACTGTGGCTACTGAGCCTTGATTGAGATGAAGATCCACATGAGGTATAGGATAAATGGCAACACTCAAGTTTCCAGTTTTCACAGAGTCTATACTCCAGGTGTCGTGTCTTTAGCAGGGCAATCCATCTGCCACATTCATGGCTTCAATGATGCTTTCAGTTATGGATATGCTGCTCTTCTTCATTCAGAAACTTTAACTACGAGATAAAGGTACATCAACTGCTTTCAGAACACTTCTATTCTCTTCAATGTCAAGCTGCTTGGGACACGCACACTTCTCAAATTGACAGGTGGATCAGAACTGCTGCACATTTTCTAAAGGGCTTTGTAGCCAACAGAACAGTGCACATCCCAGACAGCAAGGTGCTGATTCATTGGACACAAAAGAGGGGTGTGGCATAGAGCTTACAACACCAACAAACTGACCATTCCTAGACTAAAACACAATGTAAGTTTATCATCATGAATGTACGATGCTGTAGTGAACATTATATTGCTGAAGCACGCACTCTCCATGTTTGCTGCAACCAGTTACAATCTCACTGTAGTGTAGATTAAAAACTGGATCTTGTTATGAAACAGCACTGTACAATCGAGTGTATTGTTTTGATTTATTGTCATGGAAAATTTCCCATTGACAGCCAAGTTTTAAAGTCAAAAGAGTGTATATTCAGCACAATTTAAATTGTAACAACTGCCAAAGTGGAGTTCCAACCACTGTTACTCCTCTTTATAATGTCACAGCATTGAAGAGACAAATTTGCCTTTAATACAATAACAATCTTTATTAAAATCTTGTCATTCTTCCTAACTGAAAAATCTCCTGTTTGGCAAAAACGGTGTCACCTACAGATTGGGAGGCTGGCACACTACCAGANTGCCTTTAATACAATAACAATCTTTATTAAAATCTTGTCATTCTTCCTAACTGAAAAATCTCCTGTTTGGCAAAAACCGTGTCGCCTACAGATTGGGAGGCTGGCACACTACCAGAAGAAGAAGAATAAATTGGCACAGGGAATCTTGATATTTGAAGAATTAAGAATAATTTTCGTTAGGTTTGAAGCTGTTTTGAACCTCTCTTCCACTACAACAAAGCAAATCCCATAAAATGCTTTAAATGGAGTTTTCTCACATTGTGTGTTGCAATAAATCTTATTTGACACTCTATGTAACTGCATGAGCAAAGACACTATGAAAATCAATAACACTGGCTGTACTTCAGTATGCATCTAGTAACTCAACAGCACTTCTATGCACAATGTTTATTACTCATCAACAAGAACATTCTGCAGTTTTCCATTAAAATACTTATTTTACATTTAATTTTTATAACCACCAATTTTTAACCCTTACGAGTTCCACCTGCCTGGTGCTTGAACTGTGTTGCAGTGTGTTTAGATTCTGGTTTTTTGATGAAACTATTGAACGTGCCCGCAGTATGTTTATCTATGNGAACTGTGTTGCAGTGTGTTTAGATTCTGGTTTTTTGATGAAACTATTGAACGTGCCCGCAGTATGTTTATCTATGAAAAGTCATCATACCCCAAATGAGGGAGGAATGGTACTAAGTTACCACACATGCTGTAAATATTATTTTGGAGCCTTCCAATATAATTAAAGATGGCTTTTCAGACTGCCGTACCTTAAAACATGCTAGCTGTACACGAGTCAAACTCTGATAGGAGCCTGTATTAAACTTTGCTACAGACATTCCATCAATAAAATGATAGTCACCGCTGAAAGTCCCATTGNGAACTGTGTTGCAGTGTGTTTAGATTCTGGTTTTTTGATGAAACTATTGAACGTGCCCGCAGTATGTTTATCTATGGAAAGCCATCATACCCCAAATGAGGGAGGAATGGTACTAAGTTACCACACATGCTGTAAATATTATTTTGGAGCCTTCCAATATAATTAAAGATGGCTTTTCAGACTGCCGTACCTTAAAACATGCTAGCTGTACATGAGTCAATCTATGATAGGAGCCTGTATTAAACTTTGCTACAGACATTCCATCAATAAAATGATAGTCACCGCTGAAAGTCCCATTGGNTGATAGGAGCCTGTATTAAACTTTGCTACAGACATTCCATCAATAAAATGATAGTCACCGCTGAAAGTCCCATTGGTACACGCGGCACTACGAGAACACTGCACCTAGCGGTGATGGCACACTTGTAGTGCGTGCCAGTGTAACCCTTATAGTTCCTGCACTTCTCTGCCGGAAAAGGAGAGAAACAATACAAGCAAATTGGACCCGTAAGCAATTTTCATAATGGGTTTTTATACTTCATTTAAGCATAAAAATTAAATTTTTTAAACACACTAGGAGCTTTTATATCCAAGACTGAACCCTCCCAGAAATTTTAAACTGAAAAAATTCTACATACACAAATTTACCACACACACAATATTAGCAGTTTATCTGATAAGCAAAAACCTATTGGACAAGAGTCTGTGTCGCTAACCATTGATATGAACCATCAAGTTTCAATGGAGGAGGTTGACCTGCGACTGCAATTTGATTTGTACAGCATTAACATTTTTGTATTTTGTTTGCATGAAAATGAGTTACATACAGAGATAAGATGCAATTTAAGAACTATTTTGGAAATGGTAGATGTTTGATGGAAACACAGTGAAGTTCACGAAGCACTACTTGGAAAGTAAAGAGACTGGATTATGTCGCAAGATGCAGTGGTCACAGAGACAGCTGTCCTGCCGAGAGCAACGAAGCCCGGTTGCCCAGGCAGCACACACCTCTCGCCAGGGACAAAGCACAGCCCAGCTACGTCACACTCCTGCTAACGAAGACCAGAAGTGCCACTGCCTCCCGGCTGCAGGAGTGCCAACTTGTGCATGGTGGCAACAGTAAGAGAGTATTTCCTTACACTAAAAAAAATTCATTTATTATCATTGAATACAAGCAGCTTTCATAAAAACAAATCCATAATAAATTACAAGGTTTTTTTTATAATCCTGCAATGCTCACCACAAACATAATTGCTAAAATATGTTAAACCCATGGTATAAAAATGAATGCAGATGTTTTGTATTTCAATATAAACACAAATGCAAACATTAGGGTGAATTTTACTACAAGAAGAACCTAGGAATTTCAGACAAGATATAATTTGCTTTGTAACGAAATGAAGGAAAGCAATAATTATGTTAGACACATAGTCCTTATACAACAAACTGGAAATTAATGAAAATTTTATGCTAGAAATAATAAACACACACATTATTTGTAAGTATTTTATTTATTATATTAGATACTAAAGTGTCTATCATTTGATATTGAAAATCGTATACATTTTTTGGGAGAGTGAGTTTCAACAATGTTTATTTGTTAAAACTATTTGTTTTGCTCTGTAGTGTACATATTCACTATTATATAAGCATTTCATTCAAATTGCATATTTCCAAGATAAAAGATATCAAATATGCAGTTACCACCATACTCCTAAAAGGTAAAAAAAAATATTTGCACACAATTTCTTTTATGGAACACTGTAAACTAGGCCGCGGCGCAACCACGAATGAGAACAACAGTGGAATCAAAGTCAACATGTTGTAAACAATATAGATTCACATGAAAAGCTCTCTATTAAATTCTTACAATTTAAATCACAGATTTGATTGACAAATACTTTGTGACAATTTTAATGTGGACGATTATTACACAAGTGCTTTCCATAATTATACATCATGAGGAGCTAAATTTCAGTTCAAATTTTATATTTACATTTTGTGAAATATAAAAAAGAGCTGCTAATACTTTGAGACGTTTATTCCAAAATATAAGGGACAACTTTTATCAAATAGATGCAGTATATCTGACTGTACTTTACAACAATTGCAGAAGTGTTTTTTTCTTTTGTGAGTTATCAATGCCATCAAAGCGTAAAATATCATCTTAATTATACATGTTAGTTGAACTATATCTTTATGTAAGGCAGTTATTAAACAAAACACTAGTTAAGTAAATAGTATACTGTTTTACAACCTGAGAAGTTATCAACAGTTTCTCCATTTTTAAAAAAGCGAACGACTGACACAATCCAAGCAATAGTCCATGGAGCAGTCATGTCCGCTCTAGAGAAACAGACCAGAAGCCAGATCATCTGAGTTACCCGATGACAGACTGCACCACGGCAGGGTACATTCCCAGTCCCAACCACACAGTGAATACAAGTCCTGCAGTCAAAACCAACACGTCTTGCGTACTTGCTCTCCTGTCAAGTGTACAACTCCACATAGCTCTAGGAGTACACCTGGCTCCACATACACAGACGTCGAGCACCATTAGCACGAGACTAGCCAGCCTATCCCATAGCGACATTGAGCCGGGAATAGCCAGTTTCCTGTGGCAGCACAACCGGAGTGAAGTGTACTTCAAGCGTGTAAAATGTCAACAGACTACAAAACGTGGCAACCAGCCTTCCAGATAGGTAACACGTCCGTGGCGAAAACACCCGTACACAGATCTGAACTCGCACTGGAGACACGATAGTTGTGAAACACACAGACATGCTTGGGTGCATCAATACAGTGGATAAATGGAAGGGATCCCTTTCTAATGGCTTTATCACATCTGGCTCTCATCAACGTCATGTCTGTAACAACTATCTAAATGCTGCTTATATATTATTTGTACCTGTACCTACCACACTGCTGCAACATTGTTATGCTTTTGTACCGGCATGGCAGTTAACTGTTTTGAATTATGATAAAGTTACATTTTTTGTCAAATAATACATAAACACTTACATTACAACCACCGTCATGCTACTGCTTAGCAAGTACAGCGAAAGCACGGACTTAACGTTGCCAAATCTATTTCTCTAGCCACAGGTAATGCAAATAACATGTGAAAGTAGTCTAATGAAAATTGCAATTTTTGCCTGCGGGCATAGGTTTCATCAACATATCCCACTATTTTACACTTAAATGATCAATTAAAAAAACAGAACTATTCATTCCTGTATTTGTTAGCATAAGCATGACAATGAAGTTTACAGATAGGAGGCAACTGTATTCCTTTTCCATGCTCTATGTTAATGCTGTTTTCATCAAAAAGTTTAGCGAAACCTTGAACACTGTTTCTCCCAAGGTTCTACACGAATCATCTGCTAAAGATGTTCCTACACTCGTGCAACAGTAAGGAAAGTGAGCCGCAGTAGTACGTGCAGGAGCAGGGCGACACGGAATGTGTTCAGCCTCCATTCCACCCTCGTCATACAGGCTCTACTACCTGCAGCAAGCCAGGCGTCTACGCTTGCCAGCTTCTAGTATCCCAGCCACATGTCTCCCTAGTTTCAGCTCACTGGCTGAAGTACTTTGGTATGTAAGTCAGCCTGCGGTTAGTTCATACTGGCACTACATGTCGTCGCACACCTTCAGCCGCGGGACTGAAGCAGCGATGCATCACGACTCGTCACCTACTGCCGTGTCGGGCACCAGTGACTGGCACGTTACTCTGTATGATCTGGCTCCAAGCAGCCTGTTGCTCAGCTGAGTCACAAACATTCAATGTTGTAGTTGACATATTAAGCTTTTCTTATATCTTACCTTCTAGAAAATAAATACATGACTGAAAGCAAAGTAAGACACTAGCACACTGCAACACTCTTTGTGCTTGCTACAATGCTGTTAAAAGAACCTCTCAACAACTGTACACATTATATACCTAAATTCGTATAGAATAGATACAACCGATCACATTTGAGAAGTATACTCGTGTGCTACACATATCTTTATTGATATCTTAAGGGGCTAAAAATTCTCCCCGACCTAACACAAAAATGCTTAATAATAGTGAAAATAGTATACATATGTATCAACATGGTTAACATACAGAAATGTGTTATGTACGTATACAGAATTGCCCACGGCATGAGCCAACACACTGAATGAATTCAGTTTGAATTACAACTTGCGGGGAAGCGAACAAAACTGCAGTTAGTAAGGGTTTGTTTCTACAAGTTTACAACTCAATAACAGCACATTTCAGTAGGCAAGTTCAATGTAACTATTTTGACTTCAGAAGGGGAACTGAAATTTGTTCACAACCGTCGAATGTTACTTTTCTTAGTTTGACTTCCATGCAAAGCCACCTGTACGCACTTCAAGTTTCAATAGGAAATACAGTAACTGACAATGCAAATGGTTCATAAGCTTTACTATTTTTACTGAATGTTGCAAACAGCCAGCCTCTGCAACTGTGCATGCACAAGTGATGGCGTGATGAGCGACGTGGCACACTGCCAGCCTCCACACGACACACACACTTTGACAACAGCAATCCTCTCACTGCCACCAACCACTTCATCATTAGTTCTCAGAACAAAGTAAGTAATAATTTTTGGAGCTAGAACAATAGCACTGCAGGCACGCATGTCTCAACAGTCACAATGAGCACGTCTATCTGAAGTGAGCCACTGAGATAAAGCACACGTTATTAAGGTAAACTTTAAAGAAATAACTTGCAATAACATCACATTGACAAAATTAAAACAACTGTTTTGGGTTGAATTACACTGCTTGTTACGAACAAATATTTTGAAAATGAAGAGTATGAGAATACCATTAAAAGACTCAAACTGAATTCATCAAGGATCAAATTCATAAATTGCTTTTTAAAAATTGGACCACCTGCCATGCAAAACCGCACCCACTGTCATAATTAACATATTTGATTTCATTTGCACATACACATGCATACACACACAAACCTGACATAAAATGTGTTTGTGCATATCTTAGAAAATAAGTTCAAGAGTATCAATGCATACTTACAAACAAACAGCAAAAACTCTTGGCACGGGCACTTGGGAAACCCATAGAGAAATATTCATAGGCACACTTGTGCACTTGACATTGTATGTTTAACCATCACCAATAATGTAGTAAATAAGATAAGCCCTCCACAGCATACAGAGAAAGCATACAACAAACAGTACTTGAAAATTAGTTGTTGACTAAAACTAACCTGCAGAATAAAAATACAAATCCAAATACAGTACCAGTAAAGCAAAGAGTCCCAATTACAACTATTTATCAACTGATCATACAACTCATTCACATTACTGAAACACAACTGTTTTACAAATGTTATACATGACAACGATTTGGGAGGTGATAACAGTTCTCGTTTGCAACATTCGCCACAGATTTCATTACAAATGAACAACAAATTATGTGAAAAGGTCTCAATAATTTGAATGTTTTATTGCTGAAAGTTCCCCTCATTTTCACATCAAGATGTACTCCAGATAACTAACACAGAACATACGACCGCGACGGGATGTCGCGCATCAACAAGGTGCTGCGGAACAAAGGAAGAAGGTGACGAAGCAGCGGCGTTCCTCCACGGCCGGCAGGTACCGTCGGCCACAGGGGCAGTAGTTCTAGAGCTTCTGTCTCTTGACAGACTCCGGGTCGCTGCTCTCCCCGCTGTCGTCATCGTCCGCGTGCAGCGGCTGCACTGGCGGGAAGTCCGGGATCTGCTCTCGTGGAGGGGGCCCCTGCGGGTTCCAGCCCCCCGAGGCAGGGCGCACCGGGGAGCCCGACGACTTGGGAGTCACATGGCCACCCTGCGCAAGCAACATACACGCTCACCATGACGACTCGCAGTGACCTGCAGGCTGTGTCAGGCAGAGCCTTGCGGGAGACATCGAGGGGCTTCCTTTGTTCTCTCTCTCTCTTCTACAGCCCTACCTCGTCGTTCACACTGACTGGGAACACAAACCTGTGCCTCGGCTACGACAATCTGTACCATCTCGTTCATGTTGCCCTGCCCTACATGGACACTTTGCAAACAAGACACCACGAACAACAAGAATATGTGTCTATACCACAGTAAACTGCAAACCAGATGCACCATAGTAATGTGTATTGGATGTGTAAAACATCAAAGTTTTGATGGAAAAAAATACTGACCCTGCAAATTAAAAGTACAATATTATGGACCAACAAATTCATCATTTCAGTTGCTTTTATGCTAAATTACATACTACCAGCTGAGTGTTTGTTCACACGCTCATAGCAAAATATGTATATGTATTCAAGTATAAATACCATGCTCGTAACTATAACGTGGAGAGCACAATCTGTCACACACAATTGCACACGCTGAACTGTCAACACACTGCAAGACTGAGAAACAAAATATACTTACATATAGGAAATACACAGTAGTATATGTGGGAAATTTTCTCACATATTTAAAAAGAGCAAAAAATAGTATAAACTTCACATTTTACTCCAAAATACATGCATTGAAAGAATCACACGTGGACACAATAATTTGATCCACTGTTCTGTGATATCATTAGATATAGATGTAACGTGTCGCAAGTACTTACTGCCAACAGTAAACAGAGAATGCCATACGAGGATGTCATCATTCATCATCTTTTAGAGTTCTTGACTCACATCCCTATCTGAGAAGTGTGTTTCCATTGTGCAATTATTCTCTCACGTTCAGGGCCATATTTAGGCATGGGCCTTATGGGCCTGGAACCAGGGCAGCAAAAACTTTGAACATGTTTTGAAAAAATATTATTGTAGTGGGAAATGATTAATGTTTTTACATGTTTCTTACAAGAAAATTCATAAGTTAACCATTGAGAAACGTGTACTTGTACTAATTCTGTGAGAACAGTAAACAATTTTCAAACAAGTAAATGAGTGCCCTTTTTATTTGGTGTGCGAGATCATGAAGGGATGATGCGGAGGACAAGATAATAATCGTTTTGGTCAGTAAGTGGTAGTTGGTCGCACAGTTTACTTTTTGTCATTTCGTAACAAATGAGTATGTGTTTTGAAAGCAGTTCGATTCCTGTCGATTTTAAAATATTGATGGCCGAAAACATTTAAGTAGAGCAAAATATTGCTAATGAACAGAAGAGAAGAAGAGGAAAGAAGATGAAGCGTAGTTTCAAACACCAAAACTACACACTTTTTGTCCAAAAATACGACTAAAACTGAAGCAAACCTGTTGCACTATACAACCGAAAATTGTGAAAATGAACATGATAATGACATAGAAAAGCTATACGAGTTTTAGTAGCAACTCCAGTTTTCCTGGTTTACCTAGTGGTAATGAAAGTCATGTAGATCTAGTCAATGTAGAACTTTAATAAAACAAGAGTAGAACCTAATGATGACCCCTTTTATAGGGAAATAAATGATATCACACTAGATAATTTTGTAAAAAAATGGCGCTTATCAAAACATAAATTACAATTTTTCTGATTCGAAGCGGGCCTATTCAGAGAAAGAAAGATTTTTGACAAAATCACAGCTCGAAAGAAAACTTTTGAATGGTGAAGTAATAAAGTGCGACTATCTTGTGTATTCTCGCAGGCAGGGATCTATTTTTCGTGCTCCGTGTTAACTTTTTGAAGGAACATCACAATTTGGAATGAGTGGTTTTAATGATTGGAAGCATGCAAGTCAGCGGGTGACCAAACTTAAGAATTCATATATGCATTGAGATTGTACGACCTATGTTAACACTTACAAGACAGGGTACTGAATTGTGCAAATTCGACAAGCATTTACTATCGCATTTGGAAGAAGAAGTAACATATTGGAGATGTGTTTTACAGAGAGTAGTAGCCGCTGTGAAGAAACTGTCCTCTCGTGGGCTCGCATTCCGTGCTGAAGACTAAGTGTTTGGCTCTGTGAAGAATGGTAATTTCACTACGGGCATGGAGATTACTGCAGAATTTGACTTGTTTTTGAAAGGCCACACTACGCAATATGGGAATCAGGGTAAAGGCNTTGACTTGTTTTTGAAAGCCATTGTACTATTAATTTGGTACCTATGAAGAAGTTTAACAGATTATGGCCAAAACAGTTATTAGTACAACAGTGAGGCAAATAAAAGAATCTTGCAGTAGTTGTGGATTCTACACCTGACATCACACACAGTGAAAAGCTAAGCTTAACCATAACATATGTAAACAAAGAAGGTTGTCCTGAAGAATATTTTTTAGAGTTCCTGAAAAATCCAGGACATACTGGTAAAGAGCTAGCTGATTGATACAATCATCTTTCTTTCAGCCCATGGGTTAAACATAAGTAACTGTCAGGGTTAAACATATGATAATGCTGCAAATATGTCAGGAATATATTCTGGCCTACAAGCAAGAATAAAAGAAGCCAGTCCATTGGCATCCTTCATACCATGTTCAGCTCACTCCCTTTAATTTAGTCGGATCAAACTCTGCAACATGTGGTAGCTAGCCATGAACTTTTTTTATTTGCTAGAAAATTTGTATTTTTTTTTCACATCAACTCATTGTTGAATTAAATGATTAGCATAACCAAGAAACTGTAATTCATCATTTTAAAATCCAATTTTTAGTAGTTTCAAAACATTTTCATGTCTTTTTAATCTGAACATCATGTACCTATCTTTTTCAAACAAGGAAACCTTTTACCCAAAATAGTTTGTGGAACAAGATGGTATGCACATGAAGAGGCATGCAAAAGTCTGAATACTGATTTTAAAGCAATTATTAAAGCATACAAATTCATAACAAAAGCTGAAAATGAAAAGTTGGTCACTAGGCAAGAGGCAACAGGAATTTTGAAAAAATTGGTATATTCTGAAACGACTTTCATGGCCGCAGTGTGGGAAGCTATCCTGGCAAGATTCAATGCTGTAAGCGAAAAATCACAGTCGGAAGAAATGGATGTTGGTACAGTTTTTAACTTGTATAATTCCCTCATTACTTTTTTTAATGAAATTAAAATGTTTGACGTTCATAGGGTATTGCGGACAGAAAATTTCAAAACAGTGAACAAGATGAAGAAATAGAAGAATTTAAGCCTACAAGAATTAAGAAGCCTAACATATTTTTTGATGTGTCAGGATCTCAAAGTGACTGTAATTCCCAAAATGAAAATCATGTAAGTTCTGTTCTACAGCTTAGTTATGTGACAATACTGGACTAACTATAAACAGAATTGACTACCCGACTGTCTGTTTACAAAGAATTACCAGAAAGATTCTCATTTTTACCTCACCTCACAGACACTGATCCTGATCAGATCCATAAATCAGCTGATATATTGCAACAGATGTATCCTTCTGACATAGAAGAAACATTTGCAGCAAGTGTATCCATCTCAAGAATTTTCTTTTAGAGGAGGGAACAAATATCCTTTCTTTACAAAATTTAAACAAACTTATGATATCTAAAAATCTTCAAGACTTTCATCCAAATGTTCGTATTGCTTTGAAGCTTTATGTACTCCTGCTACAAACTGTTCATGATCCTAAAAGGTCTTTTTCAGGACTTGTGACAGTTAAAAAATTATTTGCATTCATCACAAACCCAACAATGTTTGGTAAAACTTGCTGTGCTTGCAACTGAAAATGATTTAACTGTGGAACTGGACCGGTAGGCCAGACTGTTAGTTACAAGTGTTTTAATGTTGTTTGGCAAACTGTAAATAAGTATGTGTTATGTGATTTGTTTGTTTGTGTAGTTAGCCCCTCAAAATATTTCCTTGGACCCAGAGGCTCTGCCAGTAGTTAGCTTCGGCCCTGCTCACGTTCATTACAGACAGGCAAGTACAACTACTGCTGCTGCCATAATTATTACCCGAGACAGGGAGAAATACTTATATATATAGACACTGGCCATTGACCAGTAGTGTTGCAGCCTGTTGTACGCCAAGGAAGGGTCGCTACATGAGCCGACTGCGAAGTGATTCACACAGCAGTTCGCCTTACTCTACGTCAAGTGAGTACTTGTGTGGTAGGCCTACCACGGCACTGCCATCTAAGTATGTCGTAATTAAGATGATGCCATCTACAGACACCAGAGGGAGGGATTTTGAAATACAAACACATTCTCAATGCCTACAGCGACACAATCAGTGATCAACTAAGGAGGCCCCTTCCTTATTTCAGTTAACAAGGGATACCTACTGCCCGGATGCTCGCACTTTCATCTTCTTGTCCTTTCAGGAATTTCCATACACGACTCTGCATCACAAAGGCATACTTAACAAGCAAAACAACAGCGTTATATTTAGCTGTCGCCTACAAAATTGTTTTTATTCAGCTTAACTGGTTCAACATTTTAGATATTTTCTCATTCCAAGTGATTGAGTGCCTGTAAACGGAAGCGCCTTCTTCCTCACTCATTGCCCGAGGGGGCTCAGCATGCTGCTCTATGTCAAATTTACACAGTAGCAAAAGTAGNAGCCTTCTTCCTCACTCATTGCCCGAGGGGGCTCAGCATGCTGCTCTATGTCAAATTTACACAGTAGCAAAAGTAGGGCCCGCACTAAATAAAGCAACTATTTCTTTAAATTTAGCTTTACTAAGTAAATGGGCATGACTGAATAATTTCATGCAAAATAGTATGTTGTGCAAAGAGAAAACCATATATGTGGTTAATTTTGTCTATTATAGTAGGCTGAAATGATTGGGNAAAATAGTATGTGGTGCAAAGAGAAAACCATATATGTGGTTAATTTTGTCTATTATAGTAGGCTGAAATGATTGGGCTATAATGGTTTTTTTGTTTTTTTATAATTGCCCAATAATATTTTGAACAGTTTGTGAAATGTTTGATAATTAATTNCTATAATGGTTTTTTTGTTTTTTTATAATTGCCCAATAATATTTTGAACAGTTTGTGAAATGTTTGATAATTAATTTTCTCTATTGCGACTACTGTTGAAAGCTCCTAATGAATGATTTTTTAAAGCAATGTGAGGTGTCATAATTATTCAATGTAATATAAGTTTATTTTATTATTTACAAATGTTTGTTTTACAGCAAACATTGCACCTGCACAAGATTATTTTTGTGTGCAGGACCCCCCACTCCCCGCACAACATTCGCGGCTTGTCTCAGCAGTAGAGGGTGGGTCACTACGGCTGACCTGCCCCTCCCCCAGGGTGGATCCAACAGCCCACTGCATCAATTGGCCGATGGGGAAGGAGGATGACCGACAGCTAACCTGACTGGTATCACCGCACGCACACCCATTCCCTGCTGGAGCGATTTAAATTGATTAGGCACTTATTTTAAAAATGGTGGCCATACAGATATTTTACCTCTATTGGGTATATTTACCATAATATTTATCCAACTTTGACCAAATTTTGATTGCTGAAAATATATTACAAGCTTTATATATGCCAATACACAGCCATATTTGTCAGCCATTTTGTAAGATAGAACTACAGTAGTATTGAAATTTTTATGTGATCTCTGGAAACAATTGATACATTCCTAGCAAATTTGACAAACAAGTAATACTGCGTTAGGTGATGTAAATTAGCAGGTTTTAACTAGGTCAGACACTTATTTAAAACATGGCGGTCATATAGCTATTGTAGAAAGTATGCTATATCATTGAAAACATTTCATCAATTCTAACTGAAATTTTTATGCTGGCAAAATAGATTATAACTAGAGACCTGGAAATTTCGGAAATTCATTTGAAGACATGTTATACATTGTAACACTGCTGTTTTTAGGGGTTATGTTTAACATTGATCATAAATATTGTAATTATATATGATTGCTGAGTATTTGCTTATGTTGTCATTTCTTTTAATATAATTTCCAAATTACGCTTTATTATACGAGTTAAGTTTTTTTTTACGTGAAAACAATACAGGAACTTCAG
Source organism: Clitarchus hookeri (assembly GCA_002778355.1). Lineage (NCBI taxonomy): Eukaryota > Metazoa > Arthropoda > Insecta > Phasmatodea > Phasmatidae > Clitarchus > Clitarchus hookeri. The sequence continues at coordinate 643,810 of NQII01000613.1, read as the reverse complement.
CTATAGAGACAATAGCAGTTTGATTTATAACTGTTTCATGTAAAGCAAATCTCCATAAATTGTCAGCTAGTAGAGATTTCTGGAAAATTGTGATAGCAAGGCTTGTGTAANTTCATGTAAAGCAAATCTCCATAAATTGTCAGCTAGTAGAGATTTCTGGAAAATTGTGATAGCAAGGCTTGTGTAAGATTAAGATTTAGAGAGTTTATTGTGTCTGTGGGAATAATTCTACATATTCCTGCCCTGAGAATGTATTTACAGAACTGAAATTAAAGATACAATTAATTTTAAGTTTTGTATTGGCAGTTCCATTATTTGAACAAAATTTTTAACTCGAATAACAGTACTTCTCATTACATTGTGGCAAACTAGATAGCATAGTATGTAATAATATTTATTTACTAATTTTCCTCAAATGAAAATGTAATTTATTATAAATGTAAAAGTATTAATCCACAAAATATAATAAGCCAAACTGTAAGGCTAAATTAATAATGTATTTATGAATGCTGCAATGATAAGTACAATAAATACAGCTGCTTAAAAAATTACAAAGTTTATAAAACTAATCTTTGCTTCTAAAGAATTTTCAGCACTTGCAGTTCAGAATAACTGCCCATGAAACTGTTCCAATATTTTTGTTCGCCAACTTACTATGGTCCTCGTGTAACAAATTGTGAAATATTGCTAAAATGTTATAATTTGTTGCTTGTCCTCGTNTGCCAACTTACTATGGTCCTCGTGTAACAAATTGTGAAATATTGCTAAAATGTTATAATTTGTTGCTTGTCCTCGTAAATAAATAAATTCATAAAATTCTGTTCACATCATCTTAGAAATGGTTCATCAAACAATGTTATTTGTGAACTGGCAGTATTTTAAGTTCTGCATCTGTTTTTTTTCTTGACCGGAGAAAAAATTAAATTTTTAAAAGAGTACGAGCATATAAGTATTTTGAAGAGCAAACCATTGAAAGTAAACTTCATGAAGCTGCACTACGGTTAAACTAAAATGGACTGAGCAAACAACATTTAGCGATGCTTGCAATTGCCACTGGAGGAAGCGGTCCCATGTTCACAATGTCCTACATGGCAGGCTACATAAGAGTTATTGCAAAGCCAGGAGAGAGCTCAAAGCACGCTACTTGTTATCTAGCAGAGTGGTAACTGGACAGTGTGGGACTCCATCTGTAGATAACACACACTTCAAACTTCTGCCGTGCAAATGGTCAGGACAAACTAGTGTTAGGTTGATATATACACTAGCACACGTCATCCCCCTGATAAAGTTTTCAAAGTATAATGTGAGACACCTATAGGATGGCGTGGCGACGACAGCAGACGTCAGTATTGTGCAAGTTCACAATCAAAATTAACTCAGAAAGTTCAATTTTTTAAGTGGAAAATAAACTTTTAAAAGACAAAATTAAATTTATTCAAAAATTTTGTTTAAAATGTTTTTGAAAGTTACCAAGTTCATTTAAAGTTTGTTGGCACAAATACAAATCTCTAATGAACGACCGACAAGAAACAAACTACAGACACATCCAAATATAAACATTAAAACTATTGATTTTGGCGATGTATGTAAACAAAAATGCCACAAATATGGCTGTAGACCAATGACACAGACATGTTTTAGGCAAGAGTAAAGCCTTGAAATAGTTACAGTATCATAGAGTCCCACTTCAAGACTGAGAACATCTTTAAATGCTTGTCATGATAACAGGCTCCTCTTGCAGGTGACAATATCGCTAAACACATGTTCTACAACAGCGTTTGAAGGTATTCTAGCACTAATTTTCAGTATTGAAAAAGTGTGCTAACATTTGATACCTGCCAAGGAAACTCGAGGTACCTATAAAAGTTCTCTTGTTCNATCTATAAAAGTTCTCTTGTTCTAAATACACTAGGGTTTTCTAGCAAACTGAGAAAGTAACTACAGTTTATTTGATTTCAATATACAGAATCAGAAACCACGAAACAATCAGAAAGGCATATNACCTATAAAAGTTCTCTTGTTCTAGTTACACTAGGGTTTTCTGGCAACTGAGAAAGTAACTACAGTTTATTTGATTTCAATATACAGAATCAGAAACCACGAAACAATCAGAAAGGCATATGAGAAAAAGTGGTATGAAATTAAAAGTTTGTTAAATAAATGAACTAAAGGAAGTTCACAGCACAATGCTGGCGAACACACGGTGTGTATCGCACATCTCCCAGTGCTGACCCACTCTCCCAGGCAGGAAAGTCAACAAATCCATTCAATAACGATCCATGACCTACATCANATCTCCCAGTGCTGACCCACTCTCCCAGGCAGGAAAGTCAACAAATCCATTCAATAACGATCCATGACCTACATCATCACACTGTCACATGTTTTGTAAAGAGAATAAAAAACATTTCTTACACCCAACTTGTGTATCAGGACATTGCAATGCATTGAAATAAAAAGCACACAAACTAAAGTNAAAAAACATTTCTTACACCCAACTTGTGTATCAGGACATTGCAATGCATTGAAATAAAAAGCACACAAACTAAAGTAACAAGCATTATTATTCTACAAATGTAAGCACACACAAATAAGGTGTATACAGCTGACAACAGTTTATGACGACGTGTCATATCACATATGAATGTGAAAATGCAAATCTGACCCTTTAAAAATTTGGTGTTTTACATATGGGAAAATACTGCAATTACTTTATCAAAAATTGTTTATACAAACTGCATTACAATGAAATGACAGAAAATGTTTAAAAAAAAAAGTTGCATACATATAACCAAATCATTTCAGTCTTAAGCCGTTAACTAGTTTTGTAAGTTACAAAAACTTGAATAATTTTTGTTTGTACATGTGGATAAAATAGTTTTCAATTTTACACATTTAAATATAAATGTTACAGACAGAAAAAAGAAGTAATAAATTTGTATGTAATATGACAAACAACCACACAACAGTTAAGAAAAGAACCATTTAACCCTGAAATTTCTTGACAACTTTAAAAATGAAGTCAGTTCCACATGCTTCATAATCAATTCTGTTGCGGCCTACAGCAACTACATGGCGTTAAAAATACAGTAAGTAAGAGTGAAACACACAGATACTGTCAGCATTACCTCACAAATGCGTATCACCTACATGGTAAATTATGTAAATATATTTCATGTTACTCTTGCACACATCATTAAGATAACATTTATAAAAAATAAAACCTGATATTAGATTGCAATATTTTACAGTTATTTATTTTATATCATGCGTATACTGATGTATTGCTGCGGAATCACTGCTTTGAACTTTTACAGTTTCACTTTGCACTGGTAACATGTTTTGGAAAAATGCTTTGGAAATTACACACAATGATAGCTTGCAGTTCAAAAATACAGTTAACACAGTTTCTTATGATTTCAGAAAGTAAGCATATCAATAAAAATAAAGAGCCACACACAATGGCAGTGGGACGCATGTCGTATACCACCCATATCCAACTACTGGTACCAATTGCAGAGTCAGAAATTGACAAGTTTCTCAGTTCGCAATAGAAAACTAGAAGTAGTCGTTTGGCACTCTTATTTTAAAATGCTAATTTCAATTTTGAATTTTAAAAAAATCACACACACACATTTCTTAATTATTATTAGCATCCAAATGAGATACAACAAGTTTTAACCCAAGTTCACTATGAACAAAATGGGTGAGCAGCTGTTATTAGCTGAGAAGACAGACTTGCCAACAGGAAGTGGCTAACCACTCATTTGTGAAGTTTTTATTCTAATGGCACAATTAAGTGTCTGACAAACATGTTGTATTAAACAATGTTGTTAACCTACCAGTTATGGTAGAACAAAGTTATCCCACCACTTGCGTAGAAAGCTGTGTTGGAACAAAATGTAATGTTATGCTAACATCAGACGTAGTGATGGATAACCCGCGTAAATGTGTAGAAGTTGCATTTGACAGGTAGGAAAGTAATTGAACATTTTAGGTTTTTCCCAACTTTTAAGTACAAAAATACGTAAATAATAACAAGACGTGGTGTAATTTTTTAAGTTTAAAAATTAACATTTAAAAATAAAAATCTTAATTTTAAGAAGCACAAACTGTCATTAATAAAAACTATCACTTTGCTGTACAACGTCCTTGCACGACTACACCACTTTGTGTACGAGTTAGTAACTATTNATTAATAAAAACTATCACTTTGCTGTACAACGTCCTTGCACGACTACACCACTTTGTGTACGAGTTAGTAACTATTTAGAACTTCAAGTGTGGCTATAACAAATAAAGACGGCTTGCAAACAAAATATTAACAGCAGATACCCACTTCAGTTGAACAGGTAATGAGAGCAACACGACTACAGATCCTGATACTNGAACAAAATATTAACAGCAGATACCCACTTCAGTTGAACAGGTAATGAGAGCAACACGACTACAGATCCTGATACTTAAGTCTATCAAATGTTAGTTCTAAACTAAACACAACTTCACTTCTTGCTTCAACTTTTTTTAAACAATATCTACTCAGATGTGATTGTCTATAATTACGTATTTCGTATAACAGATGGTAGTGCCACATTAGTATACCTTTTTTGTTTTACAATTTGTACAAAATAGATTTACTCAACAATTAGTGCAAGACAGTTCCCTCATGCACACCCCATGTGTAATAATAGAAAAACATGTCTCCAACCTTTTACACACTAGAAATAATTTTCTTTAGCCAAGTATATTCCCAAATATAGTTAATGTAGACAAAATCTCTGAACTGCTAATATAAACATGTTCCTAATATTTCAGTTTTTTGCTGAGTATTTAATAAAAATAAGGCTGTTAGGAGAATAAACAATACAATGTATTAACTTCAGTAACACATTCACAACATCATCTTAATGTAAAAATGTACTGACGTATACTGATCTATTTGTCCACTTATGAACGTGCGTTCACTTGAGTTAGCCCGCCCCTCCCACTCGCACACGCACACAACACCACTCGTCACGTGGCGGTGGAGTTGCCAGCCGAGGGGGTGGTGAGGTGGTGATGGTTGTGTTGGTGGACTCGAATCTTGATCGACAGCTCTGATCTCAAGTTCAGTGGTGCACCTACGCATCAAACGAATCAACTACTTCAGTAATAGCTTCAAGTTAGAGAGTTTAGAATGTGTGCGCATCCAACATGCAGGCTGTTGGACGTGCACAGGTACTTCACTCCTACCAGCGCCACACACCACACAATTATTTCATCTATGGACTTCTCAGAATTTCAAATACAAAGTAGCACCACGCCACTGTCAACTGGCTTTCCACAGTAAGTAAAAGCCCAACAATTTTATGAAGATTTGGAAATACCTGATCGTGTGCAGAATGTGAACTTGNCTTTCCACAGTAAGTAAAAGCCCAACAATTTTATGAAGATTTGGAAATACCTGATCGTGTGCAGAATGTGAACTTGCAATTACATGATACCACACAACTGTATGCAGATCAATAATGTACAACTCAAGTACCACCAACAAACCATCACCAGCTCGAGTCCAAGTGTAGTTTTGCATATGAGCACACAGAACACAGCTGATATGTGGCTACATGCATCACAGNGCTTTCCACAGTAAGTAAAAGCCCAACAATTTTATGAAGATTTGGAAATACCTGATCGTGTGCAGAATGTGAACTTGTAATTACATGATACCACACAACTGTATGCAGATCAATAATGTACAACTCAAGTACCACCAACAAACCATCACCAGCTCGAGTCCAAGTGTAGTTTTGCATATGAGCACACAGAACACAGCTGATATGTGGCTACATGCATCACAACCCTCTCAAAGTCATGACAAGCTCCCAGCCAACTTCGTCTCCCAACAATCTGTAATTTGCGCCTACTGCAGACTCAGCTGTGTGCAATATGTAGCCCTCGGCTGTCAGCCAGCTCTTATTCAACTTCACTGGCAAAACTAACATCAGTGCACAGTTGGCACAGACGTCAGTCGCTGGTCACATCCCTTGCCCCGGCCAACACCTGGTAGGTCTTCCAACGGGGACAGTGTGGCACACACACTGTTATCTCCTCAGGGTGCTCCCGTTTTCTCTCCCACTTTCACTTCGCCACAGCCCCACTCCCACCTCCTGGCTGCTGCAGATGGGAACATGCACCCTCACTTCCTAACCAGGTCGACCTAGACACTGTTCCATCACAGGGACTAAGAGCAATGGCTACACATCTATCCACCACACATGTCATACTATGCTCACTCACTACTACACAAGCATTAACCTTAACTACATACTAAAGCACCAATTAACTCTATTGTCTGCCCGTATCTACTGTATATACATCCTACTAGCAAAAATATCTTCCTTTATACATAAAGTTGCACCTACACAGTGATTATGAAGACTACACAATGAAAATTTAATATTCCTAACTGTGAAATTCTACTGTATTATTTTACAATAATGTACTTTACATAAACATAACCTGAAAAAGTCATATGTGGTACTCGTATGTCAATTTTGTTAGTTTTTAACTGCATCTGAGCTAAATTTAAAATAGGACAGTTACAGTTTCCCCCAAAAAGTAATGGCAGACCCACATTGTACAGGCTGGTTATAAAGAAAGCTGTATGTGTCAGTAAATAAAACCTGTAATTGCAGACTTAAACAACACGAAAAGACATTGCTGTGCAAATTACTCATCCCTTACAAATTAATACAACATAACAAACAAAATCATTTTTTCTGAATAACAAAAAATTACTGGCACAGAGAGCGGTTTCTTTGCAAACTGGTTATGGTGTGTTACAAGTAACGCAATCTAACGCATTACCCAGGAAGGTCGTTTGCAATCACTCACTAGTCTCGCGTAGTGTTGTGCGGTAGTAGTAGCCACAAGTCCGAAACAAAAGGAACATTAAGTATCCTTACGTGTTCGAGCAGTGTTGCTGCATTCACAAGGGAAAACTACCGCAAGATTGGAGATGAACCTTCTGGTGCAACATAAAATAAGTCTGAGTGTACTAACAACCCGAAAGTGTAGAAGAATCAGCAATCCTGCAAAAAAGTCCAATAAGAATGTGAGTACTCCGACTGTATGAAATGTTTTGAATGGGGTTAATATTCGTAGCAGACCTCCCAAGAAGAAGCCAAATATTTAGAAAAATAACAGTTACAAACGTTGGAAGTTTGCTAAGGAATATATGTACATGCCAATAGAGTTTTGAAACACCGTCATATTTTCTGATGAATCGAAGTTCACTTTCTCCACTGATAAACATGGAGGAAGAGCTATAATAGTTTGGGGATATATGGCAACTTCTGGAGTTAGATATGTAGCTGTAATCCGAGGTACAATGGATTATATGAAATACACTGAGGTGTTTCACGGTAATTTACACAAGTGTCCAAAAATTGGGACTTTGACGCAGGTCTTTCATTTCCAGCATGACAATGATGCTCTACGAATGGTTCGTACCCCACCACAATCCCAATTTCAACCCAAATGAGCATATATGGGTGCATCTCGATGTACAACTCAGAAAATAATGTTCGTCCACAAAAAAGGTACCTGAGGGAGCACTCCAGGAAGAATTGTCTAAAATCACCCCAGCAGAGAAACATTATTTGATGAACAGTATGCCATGGTATCTGCAAGCTGTTATAAATGCTAAGTACTTGCACACTGACTATTAAAATGTGTATACGAGCAAAGGGTGCTGTTGTATTGTGTGCCAATACTTTTTTGGTATGCAGAATAGACACATTTGTTTGTTATAATGTGTTTATTAGTTACGGACAAGCAATTTGAGGAGAAATATCTTTTATATAGATTGCGTCAATAATTAGGGGTGTTGTTTATTAAAATATATGGCTTTCACCATAAACAGTCTATAAAATGTGGGCGTGCCAATGCTTTGTGAGGCAACTGTAAATGGTCCCACACATCCTCTCAATCAAATTGCAAGAAATACTGAAATCCCCATCAATGTTTGAAAATTTTCCTTTTCATGTTCACAGTATCACAGTAGCTAAAATCAACTTGGAGAGTTTGGACAAAGTCTTTTCACACATTCAAAATGTAAAGGAAATACAATACACGGTGTTAGTGCGAGACTAACAATTATTCCTAGAAAGTATGAACACTACCCAACATGAAGCACACTGCTGTGAGTTCAGTTCATATAAGTAATCGCCAACAGGATACAGCGCAGCATGGCAGCCCTGCCAGAGAAGTGCGCAGCCTGTCTTCTCCTGCACTCCACGGAGCTCTTAACGCACACCACCAACAAATCTCCTGGTCACTTACAGACATTTCACTGGTTATACCATGCACACGGACTCCAAAATGTAGATCCACAACAACTGGCCTGCAACTTAACTTCCTACATACAACATGGCACATTCATTTACCTAAACTATACAGTGGCAGATCCAAGGCGAAGTAAGCACAAGGAGGCTTGAACCCCTCCCTTGCATCTCAATTTTACACTGGTAAAATGAGATTATATATCCTTGAAATCAAGAACATTGTTATTAATGTAGTATTAATACAATCATTTTCCAAAAAAATTGATCCCATGAACGTATTATCTGAGTACAACGAAGGTTGCCGCACAGTATCTTCGTAGCTTAACATGTGTCCCATTTACGTTTAACGTTTCAAGCGAATGTGCCACAAGGAGGCATACATGTCCCTCCATCATTCATAGCTGCAAGACAACGAAAACGGCCTTAGTAGTAGTGTAAGCCACAGAGCCAAGTTCAGTGAACATGCAGTATTCCCTGACGGCGCATTCGACAAGCCTTTGCCCAGCTGGACGAGTTTAAGAGTAGCCGCATCGCTCGTCACTTGAACAGTTTTGCATACACTGTGAGTCTGTGTTGGATGCAGTGGGAACAGAAGGATACACACATCCCTCAAGAAAACTCAGGACAACCCCGGCAGACCACCAGCAGGGAGGATTGTTTCATCGTCTGACAGGCTGTAAGCATTCCACAGGCATTGCTGCGCACCATCCAGGGACATGTCACAGCAAGTGGGGATACGTCTGTGTCCAGGCAGCTAGGAGAGCACTATTTGTCATCGGGGTGTCATGATGTCTACCATTACGACCTGAGCATCACCGAGCAATTGCGGATTGGTCATGACTGGTGTTCAGCGACGAATCACGGTTCTGTCTGGATACAGATGACTGCCGAATTCAAGTCTGGAGATGTCCTGGCCAGCGCCATGATCCATGCTTCATTGTAAAGCGGCACACCGCCCCAATGAGAGGTGTCATGGTGTGGAGTGCCATTCCCTACAATTCACACACCCCACTGGAGGTGTATGAAGGAACCCTGATGGTGCAGCAATATGTGCAGGAAATTCTGTGACCATGTCCGCTCCCCTTCCTGGTGTAGCTTGACAACACCATTTCCCAGCAAGATAATACCCAATCTCGCACAGCATGTGCACAGGCCTGTCGTCATGATGTCAACATGCTTTCTTGGCCAGAAAGGTCTCCAGACCTCTCGCCCATTCAGAACGTTTTGGATCAGATTGGACAGCAAATTCAGTCAGCGGCAACTTTGATGGATTTAGAGGGTCAGTTACGCCAACTGTGGCAGGATCTACTTCAGGAGAAAATCTGTATCATCGCCTGTCTCCCTGCTACAGGTGGTCCAACACCATACTAAGTGCATCCTGCAAGTGTTAGTCTTCTGTATATATACTACCATGTCCTTAGCCTGTCTTACGTGCCCTTGCAATAGCACTTGCAGGATGGTGAATTGTTTTTGCAAATGAGTGTACATTTACTTAGTATAGAGACAGAAAATTTTTAAAAGTACTACCATAGCTTATCCATTAAATAGTAACATTTGTATGTAGCATTACGTTGTAATGCTTACCGGTAAGCAAGTGTTCTGAAGGCAATACAGTGTGCCCCACCCCTCAAGTAGCCCTCTCCTTAATGGGTCTCTAAATCTGCCACGGACTATACACATGCAGTAAATACTGACAGAATGTTGTTGTGAAATGTTATACTTTCACAGGAGTAACTTATAACAATTTCATTCCACACAACTTAAAATATGTTTTTCACCACCTGTAATTGGCTGCTCATGAAGGATGTTGCTGCTACAGCAAGCACATTACAAACTGACACATTGGAATGACAGACATGGCGTTCTGTACACACATTGCGTATTTTCATCCCATACTTTAGCTTGGGCCGGGACCAACCAAGAAACTCTGTAATGCCAGTGGTGAACAACTATTTTTTAAGATATATGTAACGTCAAAAGTTTCAAAATTATATATATATATTTTTAAGTTATTTAATTTATATATGCCTTGTGCACATTTCAGTGCAACAAGTTGTTCTGGATCAAATTTAGCCATGCTGGACTTCAAAAATTCTGTTGACTGTTTTCTAACACAGTACATTATTTTAAGATATATATACATACACACATATAAAACTATCTATGTATATGTAAACCACTGAATCTGTTCTCATGTAAAACTGTGGATTCAACAAAGTTGTCTTTTATGAAGTTGCAAACCTGTCCATTATAGCATGACCTACTGTAGCACTTTTGCAATTGAGGCCAATACTCGCTATTTGATAATTAATTGTGACACACTAATGTGTATTTAATTTCATTTTATCGTCATAATTGTAAAAAAAATTGATTTAGTTGTAAACAAATTTGTTTTCCTGTATAATATGATAAAATTCAATTCTGTTAGTTTAACAGGAAGTATGTTCACTACTAACCTATAAAAGAAGGCTAAAATTGTAAACATTATTTTGTAGAAAATGTGGATTGAGTGGAGAAAACGGGTGAGCATTAGATACACTACTTCAGTATGTAACGAGAATATTTGTCACCACATTCTGTCCCATCTTTACATCAGAGATATTGTACACTAACATAGAATTCCAGTCTTCACCCAATAATATAATTTGGCAAAAACACAATATTTATCTCAGGCGCTTTCATAATTTGTTCCCAAGCTCGACCTGTACATATGGCAGGAGTAGACGTCTGCTCTTTGAAAGTGATTATACAGTTTCTGTAAAAAGTCCCGATTTTCAAATAAACATATTTTTTGAAAGCCAACCCATTAAAACTGACATTAAAACTGATAAAATACCNCACGGCACTGAAACCAGTTACAATCTCCAGTAAATTGTTCGCGTGAACTGGGTACTTTTGAAAGTAAAATTAACATTGCCATGGGTCTGATCACTTTATTCGTGCATCGGTCAAGTGTATCTGCATAATTATTAGAGACGTATATATTTTACAAGTTTGCTAATTCTTACACTTAGCTGCAAAAAATAGAAAGCAAAAAAAATAATTTCAGTATTTACATCAAGACAAGTAACTACTTTCTCTCCGGTTCCCAGTTCACTAAATTGTTTGTCTTGCTAACTAAACTTTCAGTGGGCATAATTCCAGAGGTGGTATCACTGATTCAGTTTAACAGTGTTCATGCAGAGACAGTAGTATTAATTAATATGTATGAGTATCAACATATTCGCAGGACAGCCTGTATTCCAGAGCATGTTCATGTGTATTCCTGCAGAAATATTTAAATTAAATACATAAATGTTTTGATTAGAAAATTGACACTATGGATATTTTTTAAAATAAAACCAATGAACAAAGACACTACAACACAAAGTGGCCCAGCACCATCGCTGGTAGGATCTAGCAACAATATGATTTTGATCTTGCAAACAGGGAGCATTCAGTGCAGACTATTATCAATTCTGTCAGTCACAAAAAATTTACAATTAAACCATTACATTGTATTTCGTTCTTTCATAAAAAAATTCACAGTGTACTTCATGTGTTTGCAACAACAGCACATCCATAAAAATTACATCTTTTAATTACAAAATCTTAAATTGTTTGAAATGTGTAGTATTTTCTCAGAAATATCTGCATTTTATCAGTTACTAAACATTAATATCTTCCCCTGCAATACAAACTACTTTCAAGAATCAATATACACTATCGCACAAACATAAAAACAGACAATGCAAAAAGTTGCAGCATTTCATAGAACCCACTGTGTGTTCCTTCAGGCTACTATGTAAAAGAACTGGACTTCAAAACTTTGTACAGAACTACCAATATTTGTACAGAACTCGTAACACAGAAGGAACAAATGAATTATTACCCAAAAGCATACTCCTACACAATTCTGGTTCTTTGATATAAAAACATTACAGCTTACTATGAAAGTAAAAACATACATATCTGAGAAAAACTAGGGCAACATGCCTGCAGAACTCTGCAGCATGAAGTAATGGTTAGAAAGTATGTCAGTCGGTGTTTCCATTCAACATGTGCAGTTTCAAATGGGAACTTTATCACAGGTTGGCAACTATTTAAGGTAGCGCCACCAAACATGGCAAAGATTGTCAGGGAAATGAAGGCAGGCAAATAGGAGAGAATGGGGTGCATGGCAGCATCAAGCCCGTAACTTACTTGGTTTGGGAATGTCAAAAGGCCACATACGAGAGGGTTGTGTTTAATTAAATATATATTTACTGTTTCTACATTGATGAATGTATTTGAAATATTGAAATATTAAAATATATGTATCAAACGTCTTTGAAAAGGAAGCAATATTATTTCAATGTATTTCTTCAATGCTGTGTTTGAGATTATTAGTAAAATAGCTTACACACTACGTTATCTAACTTTAAAAAATATGCCAGCCTTATTTTTTAGACTATTCTATAATAAGTATTTGTAATTGACTTTAAAAGACACTCAATTTCAAAATTATTTGGTTTGTTGATTTTACTGTTTATGTTACTTATATGACAAAGAGGGAAAACAACGGTAGACAATATCTGGCAATTCAACCTTTGTTTGCAACGACATTCCATATTTCTCTTCAAATCTTTTGCTATATCTCTTGCATTTCCTTCTGAAATTCAGGAAGATAGGTAAAATGATTTTAAAAACTAAAGTTCTTAGAATTTTCACATATTCATATAATAATCTAATTCCAGAAGAGAAGTACTATGCTGCAAAACCTGATCCTTGCTCTTAGTTGTGATGGAACAGCTGGTGCAAATATCCTTTCATCACATATGGTCGAGAAGTCAAATCAAAGTCCCAATTCACACAATTAATGAAACATATACTACATTAAAATTACTGAAATGTGATTTCACTTTTTATAAATTAGTTAAAATAGATGTGCTGTTTGCCAAAAGCACAACAACTGCAGTGTATCGCTAAAAATACACATTTGTCTTTTTAAGAGCTGTTGAAGTTCAGTTGAAGGCAACACACTCAGGTAAGCTACAGTTTCTGGTGCGAGTTAATCGCATTACTTCTGTAACATCTCTGAACAACCGGATAAATAATGCTGCATTTGCACCTACACGTGTGCTAGCATGCAGGTTGGAGACTGAGGGCTATTTTGGACAGCACAGCTAGGCACATCTTAACAAAATGCTGGTTAAGAGGCAAAACCAGGCAGCTGAAACTTTAAACACTTCTTCCTTACATACAAAGCTACATTTTGGTAGTGATACTGTCTGTCGTTTGTGTTCATTCTTTTGATATTCTGCATTTTATTACAAAATTTTACCTTAAAACACAGTTTTCTTCTGATGGTTATAGTAGTTCACTACAAAATCACAGAAAATGTATTCAAAATACACTGCTTTGCAGCTTAAACTGATTATTATTAATTTAAAGAAAAATATTAACTTTTATTATTGCGTTAAAACAAACATTGTAATTTTTAATTTGTGGACTTTGTTACATAAATAAGAGAACCCATATTATACCCCACTTCTGCAAGTTGAGGAACTCGTGGAAGACAGATGAATGGACCAATTAAATAAAATGTTGCGGAAATGTTGAGCATATATAGTAGAATAAATATAGGCAACTTTGAACTTTGTGCGAGGATGTTCGATGGACAACTACGTTGTGAAGCAGTGTGTGGTGGTGGGTAAATGGATGAGCGCTTGTCAAGTGTTTGAAGCTCGGGGAGGCAACACACGGCTTTCTTTAGGAAAGAGGCCAGCGCGCGGCACATCTGTTAGTCGGCAGGCAACACGTCAAACGTGAGCGGGGAAAAGGTTGAGAGAGGGGTGGCGGGAAGACTATATTTCAGCGCTAATTGTTTCCGCAGACGACAGTGACGACTCACTCGCGACACATTAGTCACTGCACGGCCCGGCCTTACAGCGGCGCGACTACACTCTCTGCTCTCTGCTCTCTCCCCAGCAGCACGGATTTAGTCCTCCAGTCAGCAGTCCCGGGACATGGCTACTGACCTTCGAGGTAGTCCCGGGGAGTAGGGATACAGCTACTTGTGTTGGAATTCAAGTGTGTGAAGTAAAGTAAGTATATTGCAACACTTATCTTACATCAATACATATTATGGATATACAACTATTATATTTTACTCTAACAACTAAATAGGGGAATCACAAAAGGACACAGCTAGCTTGACCTTGTCCCTCGCATGTATGGTCTGTCTCATATAAGTTGGCGAGATTCTGACAGTCAGAGTGGCAAATTGACGTATACAAAACAAACAAAGTGCCATTTACAAAATCCTGTATCAGCTGATGCACGAACGAACAAAAGTTAATATTACGTTGGCTATTCTGGGTGCACTGCCAACGCACATTAGACAAGCAGAAAATACGCAATAAGAAAGAGTTCCTAGATTAATTAATAAATTTTATGTTACGTGGTCACAAAACAGTGGGTGTTAGTGTTACAAACTAAACTTCGTGATAAAGTAGAAATGTATAGGTGTTCAAAATGAAATGCAAAATAAAACGATCCGTATCCAAATGAAACGCAACTTCAAAACCTTTTTCATATCTCCAACCAAGCTTTTCATACGTACTCGATATTAATTCCAAAAGCATACAGAAATACTGCATACCATAGTTGATTTATTTTTATAATAATTTGACTAAACATATTTCAAATTCGTGTCGCTCCGAGCCAGTAATAGAAGAACAGTCAACTTTTAAAAATACGGTATCAAGAGGCAGGCCGTGCTGCTCTGTTGAGCAATGCAAACGACTCACAGCTCACCCTGTCATGCCGTGCGCAACATCCGTCCGCTCTTTCCCGAAGCATTACCAGCCAGAAAATAATTGCTTTCGTTTGTGATATATAACAAATTTACGAACAGATACCAATAGTTTTATTTTTCCGCGAGCTCTGCACAATTTTTAAAGTAACGTATATTTCGTGTACAGCGATTTTGAGTACTAGTAATTTCTATTCGGCCGGTAATCGTTCGTCTATGTAAATTACACGCCATATTGTTCTCCCAAAAACCCATTTCCTTGTTTCCGTGTTGTTACTATGTTGTATTGATAAAACGAAGAAAGCAGGACAGGCGTGAATAGTTTTAAAGCAATTCTTACATTATTCCAAGTATCATTAATAGCAGAATTACTGCATTGCAATCAATAGTTGTTGGTGAGTTGTTGGCGAATAGAAGTGAGTTGTCAATCAAATTTCCCGAATTACTTTTAGTTCCAGTTATATTAGATATGACGTTTAAAGTATATTGAAGAACTACATCAAGAACTGCAAGGATTCGTCTTTTGAGAGACAGCAAGTGATGTTAATACCCCTGCTGCATCGATGGGTACTAATTCCACAAACGATTATGAGGAGACTGTTAGTGGTAATGATGGAATGATAGACCTACGAGGTTTGGTAGTCAGTATGTAAGGAATGTACAGTAGGGAGCTGACGAGAAGGCAAGGCTGCGTGGCGGGGTGGTGTTTCAACCCAAACCTGGGTTGAAAGCAACATCACATTTAACAAATTTTGGCAAAATGATACTGAACGTGGTGTGTTAACCAACAGCAGTTCTTAGAACCGTTTAATTGTTGTTCATGCAGGTGCTAAAACTGGATTAATTGAAAATGCACTGCTAATTTTTCCAGCAGGCAGAGCTACGGGGGACTACCATGGGCAGATGAATTCTGCGAACTTCGAAAAGTGGATGCATAATCAGTTATTGCCAAACCTACCGGAAAAGTCTGTTGTTATTATGGACAATGCGCCTTACCACTCAGTGCAAGAAAATAAACCCCCATCGAAATATGCAGTGAAAAAGGAAATGGAGTCATGGTTGACCAATAACAACATTCCCTTTACTCATGAAATGCGAAAAACAAAGCTTTTCGACTTAATTGCGCAGAACAGGAAGCCTGAAAAAGTATTTCGTATTGACCAACTTTTAAAACTGCACGGACACGATGTTCTTAGACTTCCTCCTTATATGGGCGAACTTAATCCCATTGAACTAGCGTGGTATAAAACAAAGAGACTAGTGCGGGAAAAGAACATTACTGTTAGCTTGCCGTTAACAAAGCTAATGGAAATCACAACGGAAGCAAATTCTTCTGTCGCTGAAGAAGACTGGCAAGGATACTGTTCGCAAGTCCAAAATATGGAAGCAGACTACTGGCAAAAGGACTGTCGCGTGGAAGACGCAATAGACAGTTTTGTGATATGCCTAGATCGTGGCTCAAGTGATTCATCTGACGACGAATTTTCCTCTTCCGAATCGGAGCTGGCGCTGCCACTTCCCGAAAGTGAATAAATTATCATCGAACAACAACATCCACTGTTCGAGTTAAGCGGTAAGAGTATATCCTTTCAGAGTATTTTATTAAAGTTATGAATTCCTGATCTTAACTGTTTTAGCCCTAAATGTATGCCATCAAAATTGTTTTCAGGTCACTGTGGTTTTTTCGCAGGTAAAATTGTTTTAGGTAAAACAATTTAAGTTAAAACAGTTTAAAAATGTTGTTTTTTGGCCATACTGAAAGTCTTTAAATTAGTATTGGTAATGTAAAAGATGTTTTAACAATTGTAACTATTGTGAAATGTCATTAATTTTCGTACCGGAACAGATTGCGAATATGTACAATAAATAGCTCGCTTTAAAAATGTGTACTTCAAACACAATGTAAAACATTTCGCGCACCAGGCAAACTGGCACCTTAAATGGCGAATTTAAAGGTTACTGTCAAAATAAATAATACAGGCGTATACCATGACATTATAGAGTATATTTGTATGCGTGTCGTATGAAAGGAAAATCTCCCTGCGAACTGATAGTTTTAGTACTGGTAGTACAGGTTGGAGGCGGCGGTGGCGACATTGCGGCCCACCCTCCCGCTCACCCACCCTGCCCGAATTCCAGAGCCTCGCCTTCTCCTGAGCTCTGGACTATACACTTGCAAGATGTTCGTGTGAAGTCGACGAACTTCAGAATAAACAGTTGTCGGCTCTAAATACTAATGACAACTGTGACTCCTACAAAGAAAAGTAAACTTGACATTGAGGATGAAACAGGAAGTGAAGACAATCATGAAGACAGCATTGATGATAATGACTATGGCGACGGTGTTGATGAAGTATCTGATGAGAAGGGTGATGATTCTCACGACATTCCCACACATTTCACCAACGAATTTCCTTCGACAAGTGGCGCGAAGAAGGCAGAGAGAGTCAATAATGCTCGTTACATATTTCCCGAAGACCCGATCGAACATTTTGATAGACGACTAAGACATTTGATTGAGCTGCAAAAACGAGGGGATTTCTCACGCATTGTTGAGATAGCTTCAATCATCGATGAACTGAAGGATCGGGGTTATATCAGATGAGACTGTTGGCTACTATCTATGATCTGCATACATCTGAGAAATGTAAAGATCGAATGTACAAAATAATTTTAAAGATAGAATGTATATATTAAGTAAATAAATTAAATTTATGTATACACAGCAATGTGCGTTTAATTTCTTATACAGTCTCTTCTGCTTCTCAGAAAAACTTATTAAGTGGTGTAAACAATCAATTGAGAGTCTATTTTAGATAAAATTTATGTGAGTGCATGCAGGAGGTCTATGGTTCGATTTGAAGTATTATGCCCTACTCGGGTCGTTTAAAATCGACTGAGTTCTATATGGTGAACGAATGAAATGATGGAAATATTTTTGAGGAATGTTATGCAACTAGTTGGTTGACCTGGTCAGTTAGCTTGGTAAGTTAGTATGACCCTTTGGAATGGACAGCTCTGGTAGAAAAGATTTGCGAAGATTCTGTAAAGATTTTCTGCTTCTGCTAAGAGACTTTTTTCAAGATTGCCCATCATCGTTTGTTTGTACAGGTGGGTGGTAAAGCAGGTTAGCCTTGTCGGTTGGTCTAGCCCGTTTTGTAGGAACTGGTCTCGCGCAGAGTCGGGTCTTGGGCGCGGAGTCGGTCTTGGGTGCAGTCAGCCATTAATCAGTATTGTTAGTCGGTTTAGTCCCTTGATGTGACCAGCTAGTAATTGACAATTGTTTGTACTGCGATTTTTCGAGGTCAATGTCAGATGTTGGCAACAGACAGACATAAAGTGTGTTGATGATGAGTATGAGTTAATCGACTACAACCAAGCAGAAACATTAAGAAGGGCGTTAATTAGAGTTAGACTGAACATTTTATATTGGGCTCACTGAGAAATGAAAAGAGTAATAGTAGAGATATATTGATTAATGCTGTAAATAACAGCTGTGTGAATAAATTAAAAATCAAATTTAGTTCTTTTATTTTTATTAAGACCTGCATCCTTCACAAACTCTGATATGATCCTTAGGCATTAATGTAACAATATAAACTAATTCCTACACAGTGATTGTTAAAATGTAAAATGGCGTTAGGATATTTATATTTTTATGCATTGCCTTTAGGGTAAGGTTAAGGTCGACAAACCAGCATGGTGGCTAAATCGATAATTAATACATTATCGTTACCTAGGTGATGTAAAAATAAACAAATGACAAACGAAACAAAACTAATATGGTGGGTGGAGTGCACTCGTCAGGATGAGCAAAGGTGAGGGGATGGAGCCCTGCCGACTAATTAACCACTGAGAAACATTGGTAGGGGAGGGTAATGTTAATACAATGTGACTGAATGGAGGGGGTCAGTAGTCTGCTGGACGTGGTGATGAGGAAACCTTCGGAAATATGTTTTTATAATACATTTTAATGTTATTTTTTAAAATAATTTTTATTAATTTTTTAAATAATTTTTTTATAAATCTTTAGAAGTTTTTAATTTTTTTCGGAGTATTTTGTAATTTTTTGGGTTCTAAGTCATACAAGGTTACCGACTTAAGGTCAAAGATCAAGATCAAAGTCACTTGGATTCAATATGGCGGTTGGGTGATGTCATAACATGGCAGCCGAAAGACTGGAATGACAGAGAATGATGTCGGTTTCGGATCCAGAGCCCATTATGTCTAAACATTCTAAATCTTAATCTTTTAATTTTTTTTTTTCGAGATTTTTTGGAATTTGTTTTAGAATTAAGAGGACTTTTTAGATAAAATTTAGGATTTTTTAAATTTTTTTTGGAGGGTTTTGGGTCAAGGGTTTTGAGTCAAGGGTCTTGATTCTTGGGTCTTCGGTCTGGGTCAATTGTCAAGGGTCTTGAGTCTTGGCTTGGGTATAGAGACTGGTTTCTTGGGCCTTGAGTCAAGTGTCAAGGGTGTTTTTGGGGATTTGTTGGAAATTTTATAGGATTTTTTTAATAATTGGTGGCTTTAGGGTCATCCAACGTCAAGGTCAAGTTGCTACACTAGTAGCCTACTGTTTAAATTTTAACTTTTAAATGGTTCAAAATTGAACCATTCATGTCATGTGTAATTGTCATTATTGTTGGTTTTGAGCCTATCATCGTATTCACTTTGGATGTCTTGGGCATCGGTGTCTGTAACATATTTATATATACATCCGTATGTACTCGCATGCATGCATGCATGCGCGCACGCACGCACACACACACGCACACACATACATACACAGACACTCCTTCACCACCCTTTTCATTTTTATACATTTTCACAGATATGCCTGCTATTGCTAAACAATTACATGTTTGAACATCAATTATTGTGCCTTGCCCACTTCAATTTACTATACATAATGAGATTTTTCTTCACCTCTTTCACCACCTCTCATGTGCCCCTTTGCCATTCTATAAATGTGTAAGGTATGAAATTCATACTTGGCATGTATCCCACCCTCCTTGAATGCTCCATTTCCGTATCTTTATTCCCTCCCATTCCCGATTTTTTTTTAAGTTGGCCCTTGGCAGTAAGTGCGGTGGTCGCACCAAGTGATAAAAATTATATGCTTGAAACTCTGTAAGTTTTTACATAAATGCTCCGCCGGTCACCTAATGTTCAGTTACTTTAAGATTTGCAACCACTCTAAAATCTGTCTCTCTTATCACATTATTTAATGCGGGAAAATGGGCATGTACTTTGGCTTTGCATTTAATTTATTGGCACAGATTTAATGCAAAATGTAAAATTAAAGAAACATTTTACATTGTATAATTACTACAAACCCCACTTTATTCAGAAAATTCAACCATTAGTTTAACGATCAGTGTCAGAAAAACATGCAATTACTGAATGACTGTCAAGAAACCCCACCACTGAACAATCTTGGATTGCCACAGTAATTTGGGTAGTAAATGTTTCGTCTCGAACTAACCGTTTGTTGTTGTATATAGTATTAACATTACTGTTAGCATAAGGTTCATCTGCGTGGATATCCTCAGCTTTACTTTAAAAGAATATACATATGCTAAGGTCAGCCTCTGAGGAAGTGAAACACCACATTCACCACACATGACTATGGCATGTAGCATGGTCCATTTGAAGCTGGAAGACTACGAATGTGTGTCAACAACGACAGGTCAGACCAGTTGTGTTAACTGTGAACAATTGTATATTATGTGTCAATGTTTTGGAAAGTTTCCCATAAGCAGCTGGGAAAATGAAAACCCTGGTGTTTTTTAATGCTTTTCCTCTGAATGCATGGCCGAGGGCAAGACGAGTTTTTTTGTTAACATTTACAAGGGTGTTAAGATTGTTGTAGAGTTTTCAATAATTTGTTTGGGAAAAGTTAAGTCTAAAAGCTCAGGTAGCTCCCCCTGTTTCTCCCCCTTCCCCGTGATGGTGCCCCGCCAAAACTGCCATAATGTGTTCAGTGCTCTGTCTCCCCTTACATCAAAACTGAATACGTATGTTCCGTCTGCAAGCGTGTTAAATATATTTTAAGATGGTGATATCTCAGTAACGGTGTCAACATCCTAAAGAATTGCCGACCTGGGTATTCACAGAAGTCGTATTTTGAGTGTTGTACATATTGCTTGTTAGGTATTGTCACACTTAGTTTTGAAATTTGTGGTAACCTTTCACATATCCTTAAATTTTGTCACGCTTGTTTTAATTGGTTATAAAAAATATACGTTAATACACCTATGTTGTGATAACAGCGACGGGTTTTACCAGGTTCGTTAATGCACCTGTGTTGTGATAACAGCGACGGGTTTTACCAGGTTCGTTAATGCACCTGTGTCGTGATAACAGCGACGGGTTTTACCAGGTTCGTTAATGCACCTGTGTCGTGATAACAGCGACGGGTTTTACCAGGTTCGTTAATGCACCTGTGTCGTGATAACAGCGACGGGTTTTACCAGGTTCGTTAATGCACCTGTGTCGTGATAACAGCGACGGGTTTTACCAGGTTCGTTAATGCACCTGTGTCGTGATAACAGCGACGGGTTTTACCAGGTTCGTTAATGCACCTGTGTCGTGATAACAGCGACGGGTTTTACCAGGTTCGTTAATGCACCTGTGTCGTGATAACAGCGACGGGTTTTACCAGGTTCGTTAATGCACCTGTGTCGTGATAACAGCGACGGGTTTTACCAGGTTCGTTAATGCACCTGTGTCGTGATAACAGCGACAGGTTTTACCAGGTTCGTTAATGCACCTGTGTCGTGATAACAGCGACAGGTTTTACCAGGTTCGTTAATGCACCTGTGTCGTGATAACAGCGACAGGTTTTACCAGGTTCGTTAATGCACCTGTGTCGTGATAACAGCGACAGGTTTTACCAGGTTCGTTAATGCACCTGTGTCGTGATAACAGCGACAGGTTTTACCAGGTTCGTTAATGCACCTGTGTCGTGATAACAGCGACAGGTTTTACCAGGTTTGTTAATGGTTATTTGAGCATTCACACATTATCCACGCACTTCTTCCTGTCTTAAAATCTGTCTGTAAATTTTGCAGATAACTATTTGGTGGGTCAAGTTTACACTGCTGACAGTTGTTATTAGTCAGTTTAGACCATAACTCACATTCAACATTTTCCCCCTAGAATAAACCGCGGCCGAAATTGGTCGAATTCATATTAACATAGTAAATGTTTGATTAAACATAAGGGAAAATGAGCTACAGGCCAATAACAACGTATGGTTCATTCTTTCAAGACCCAGTCTGACTTTTAACTGTACTTGGAATTGTATGCTACTATTAATTAAGGTTAAGAGGTGTGAACATATCGAGCCTAGGTATAATTACTCGAAAGTTTCGATGCATGTATTCAGCTTTGACTAGAAGCGAGTGTAAGGGTTTGTGAACTTTTGGGTACTACTTCCTTTACTATACTTTTATTTTTCTTGGGGAGGGGAGGAGGTAAACGAATCTACCCGATTCTCTTCGAGAATTGCCTCTTGTGCCGGAAAAAAATACGAGAAGCGTGGTTATTGAAATTGTGGTAGGTCCAAAACAAAATGTATTGCACCAATTTGTAAAAAAAAAACTGCGACGTTGAGTACATACTGCTGCAGTGATGGAATCAGGTGATGGGTTTTTAATTTAAGCAAACAAGTACATGCGAATTACTAACAACTTACACCATTGAACTTATGGAGAAAAATTCTACTGATCTATCACACAAGCAGGAAGCGATAATAAAATGCTGGTATGCCAGCAGCAGTCGATAATATTAAACAAGGGAAGATGTCCATATTAAAGCTAGCTTCTAACCTTATACAGCACAGACCATGATATTAATGACTTATTCTGAAACATGCCCCACGTGAACGTCTATATTGGGGATAATGTGTTACGGGGACCATCTGCCCAGGTTCCAAACAGAGTGCACAGATTCAGTCGCATACTTGACACTAAAAAAACTATTCTATATTTTTTTTTGTGGTGTCTACTTACGAATAGCATGTAAAACATTTTTTAATGCCCTTGGTATACAGACATGCAACGCACATTTGTTATTATATCATAAAATGCTAGGGTCATGACTGAAAGTTCTTTAGAGGCGATTTGACGAGAGAGAGAGAGAAAGAGAGAGAGAAAGAGAGAGAGAAAGAGAGAGAGAGAGAGAGAGACTGTATGCCAATTCAGCAAAACACGTGCAGCAAAACACATGCAGCCAAGCAGTGTCTTTGACAAAGTGAGCTGAGAGATGTTAGAAGACCTGTTTTCGCGGCTGGTTGCAGTGTCCTGTGTGGAGGGCACCTCCTGTGCAACCTCGCCACCGGGAATTAACTGCAAATTGAAGAATAGCGGAGCTGCAGCGCTGTTCACGGGTCGATGTGGTGGACGAGGCGCGGTGCTCGCTCGCCTCGGCCCCGCTCTGCCACCTGCCGACTGTGTGGCCGCTACGGCGAGCCCGATATTGGAGAGGGCTTATTAACTTCCCCGGGCGTTATGCCTGCAGGCTTATCAGGGAACGGCTTATAAACCAACTTATTGCCTAACTTAACAGCCATGCCTTACTTGGGATTCGAACTCAGAACCTCCCGCACCGCAGACTGGCGGCGCACCAACCGACTGCGGCACGGGAGGTTGCGAGCCCGATGGCCAGTGCAGCGAGATGCAGGACGGAGATCGAGGTTATTGTCGAAACACAAAGCGATGGTGTCTCCTGGTAGCTGCTACTTGTACCTGTTCTCTCTTTGCAATAACTGACCACAAAACTCCTTAACGAAATACCTGTGATCTTAGCCACGGCTACTGTCATGTTAAGCAGGCGCTGAGGAAAAGGCGCGCCTGCGAGATCATAGAGTTTTCAGTTCGGCGCTCATTTGAATTAAATTGTGCAACACATCTGAAATAGTTGCATATCTCAAAGAACGCCAAGATATTAATAATTGTACATTCTAAATTCTTCTACATTCATTCTTAATGCATCCTACATTAACAAAATGGTTGAAGGCAGCTCCAAGAATTATAGTTAGAATACTTATCTTATATGCCCTTATTTTCGGTGCATTATATTATTGATATTGTACGATTGTGACTGAGAAAGTAACTGCTACACTAAGAGATTATACTGAGAAAGTACACTAAAAAAATTGCACTGAGAAAGTAGTGGCTACACCAAGGAAAAAATTCATTTGATTTAAAAAAGGTTGTCTGTTGCAACTGAATTGATTATTTATATAGGGGCACTTAAAATTTTTCTTAATGAAACTAAATTATTTTGTTGCTCATATTCATGGGCGTCAGCAGCAGGGCAGTCCCTCCCCCTCCCCAATTTTAACAATATAAGTAACCAAACTCATGCGTTTACTCGTTTTGTCATACCTACCTTCCAGAAAGAACACTGTGCCAAATATCAGTCCAACATTACAAGAAAAAAGTGTGAGGATTTTTGCACGATGATTAGTGAATTCAGCCCACTTTGCCGCGCACCCAGTAAGAGAGGAGGGGGGACGGTGCACCGAAGGACAAAAAGGAGGGGGGACGGTGCACCGAAGGAGAAAGAGGAGGAGGGCGGTGCACAGAAGTAGAAAGAGGAGGAGGGCGGTGCACAGGAGAAAGAGTAGGGGGTGCACAGGAGAAAGGGGAGGGGGCGGTGCACCAAGGGAGAAAGAGGGGGGATGGTGCACCAAGGAAGAAAGAGAAGGGGTGACGGGGCACGTAGGGAGAAAGAGGAGGGGGGACGGTGCACCGAGGGAGAAAGAGAGGGGGGACGGTGCACCGTGGGATAAAGAAGAGAGGGCAAAGACAGAGGATGGCTTGGGGGCAGTGACACATGAGGTGGGGAGAGAAAGAGCATGTGGGAGTAAGAGACAGGAGAGGTGTACGCGAGAGAATGAGCGAAATGGGAGCGAAAGAGAGAGGACCGATGGAGAAAGGTAGAGGGTCCAAGATACACGAGCGAGATGGGAGCGAAAGAGAGAGGGCCGATGGAGAAATGTAGAGGGTCAAAGAGACAAAGAGGAGGCCGAGGAAGAAAAGGAGGGCCAGGGATGAAGAAAGGAGGCCCAGGGAGAAAGAGAGGAGGCCCAGGGAGAAAGAGAGGAGGCCCAGGGAGAAAGAGAGGAGGCCAAGGGAGAAATGGAGGAGGCCAAGGGAGAAATGGAGGAGACCTAGGAAGAAAGAGAGGAGACCTAGGTAGTAAGAGAGGAGGCAGAGAGAGAGAGAGAAATAGGAGGGGTGAAAACGGGAGAGAGAAAAACAGAGTGCCAGAAAATAAGAGAGAAAACANAGAGAGAGAGAGAGAAATAGGAGGGGTGAAAACGGGAGAGAGAAAAACAGAGTGCCAGAAAATAAGAGAGAAAACAAAGAGGGGAAGGCGAGAGAGAAATAAGAGAGGATGGCGAGAAGGAAATAAGAGAAAGAGGAGGGCGAGAGGGGAAAAAAGATAGGAGGACGAGAAAGGAAAAAAAAGAGAAAG
This sequence comes from Clitarchus hookeri, assembly GCA_002778355.1. Taxonomy (NCBI): domain Eukaryota; kingdom Metazoa; phylum Arthropoda; class Insecta; order Phasmatodea; family Phasmatidae; genus Clitarchus; species Clitarchus hookeri. Next base: position 618,220 of record NQII01000613.1, on the reverse strand, counting down.
GGCGAGAAAGGAAAAAAGAGAAAGGGCAAGAAAGGGAAAAAGTGAGAAGGTGAGAAAGGAAAAAAGTGAGAAAGCGAGAAAGGAAAAAAGTGAGAAAGCGAGAAAGGAAAAAAGAGCGAGAGCGAGGAAAGTAAAAAGAGGGAGGTGAGGAAAGAAAAAAGAGGGAGGTCGAGAAGGGAGAATAAGATGACGAGAGGGGAGAAGAAGATGGCGAGAGGGGAGAAAAAGATGGCGAGAGGGGAGAAAAAGATGGCGAGAGGGGAGAAAAAGATGGCGAGAGGGGAGAAAAAGATGGCGAGAGGGGAGAAAAAAGGCCAGACGAGAGGGGAGAAAAAAGGCCAGGCGAGAGGGGAGAAAAAAGGCCAGGCGAGAGGGGAGAAAAAAGGCCAGGCGAGAGGGGAGAAAAAAGGCCAGGCGAGAGGGGAGAAAAAAGGCCAGGCGAGAGGGGAGAAAAAAGGCCAGGCGAGAGGGGAGAAAAAAGGCCAGGCGAGAGGGGAGAAAAAAGGCCAGGCGAGAGGGGAGAAAAAAGGCCAGGCGAGAGGGGAGAAAAAAGGCCAGGCGAGAGGGGAGAAAAAAGGCCAGGCGAGAGGGGAGAAAAAAGGCCAGGCGAGAGGGGAGAAAAAAGGCCAGGCGAGAGGGGAGAAAAAAGGCCAGGCGAGAGGGGAGAAAAAAGGCCAGGCGAGAGGGGAGAAAAAAGGCCAGGCGAGAGGGGAGAAAAAAGGGCGAGAGGGGAGAAAAAAGGGCGAGAGGGGAGAAAAGAAAGTCGAGAGGGGAGGAAGAGGTCGAGAGGGGAGGAAGAGGGGAAAAGAGAGTGTACCAAGAGGGAAAAGAGAGTAGTACAAGAGAAAGAGAGAAAAATAAAATAAGGCGATGAAAAAAGGGAGGAATGCGAAAGGGGAAGGAGATGAGAGGGGAAAAAAGCGAGAAAAAAGTGAAAGGATGACGAGAGAGGGGAAAAAGTGAGAGGATGATGAGAGAGGGGAAAAAGTGAGAGGATGTCGAGAGAGGGGAAAAAGTGAGAGGATGACGAGAGGAGAAAACGTGATAGGAAAACGAGAGGGAGAAAAGTGAGAGGAAGACAAGGGGGAAAAGTGAGAGGAAAACGAGAGGGGAAAAATGTGAGAGAAAGCCAAGAGGGGGAGAGTAATACGAGAGGGGAAAAAGTGAAAGGAAGGCGAAATGGGAAAAAAGTGAGGAGGGCGACAGGGAAAAAAAGAGGGAGGACGAGAAGAGAAAAAGAGGGAGGACGAGAAGAGAAAAAGAGTGAGGGGGAGAAGAGTAGGGCGAGAGGTAAAAAAAGAATTGGTGAGTGCGCAATAGATCTAGATATTCAGGATGATTCAAGGAGATATTTTGGCCCATACTACACAATATACAGGATGGATATGAACTCCACCGACGAACTTTGGCAGGTGATTCCTCATAAAAAAAAAAGGCCGAAAACATATACACTACCTAAGCTTAAGTCTATTCCGAAGGGGTGAAAGTCACCCTTGAAAGTGTAGTTAAATCAGAGATTTTTTACTAGTTATGTTGTCAGAATGAACGATAAATGACCGAGTTTCCGGATACTGCATTATTAAACGACGATGTACAAAGCACAAAAACATGGGCTCCAATATCAGCCCCCATCCATGAAAATTGTGGGGTTGGCAGCACATTTGTGCAAATTAAAATGTAACTGTATCACTTTGTTTGTTTTTTTCGGTGGATCTGTAATCTACCGTACATGGTGAACACAACTTCCTTCTTGTGTTTTGTGTATTTAAGCTAAATGCCACCAATTTTGATAAATTAATTCATAATGTTCCAAAAATGAATGTTAACGTCTGGCACATAATTGCTGCCGGTGCATGATAATGTTTTAAATGACACCATGTATTGTTGGAACAAGTCGTGTGTAACATGTTATCCATACCTAACCCAACAAACTATTGCTGATCTGCAAGTAGGGTCCGTGGTGGCGCAGTGGCCAGACTGCTCGCCTCCCACCACGGCGAATTGGACTCTATTTCCGGCAGGGTCGACACGTAAAAATTCTTATCTGGGAAACGTGGCAGACGTTACCATTGGCCAGTGGGTTTTTCTTCGGGGCAAGTGCTCCATCACCGCCCCACATCACCTTCATTGGCACGAATTAATTTCTCGAAAACGGCGGCATTTAGCGTAAAAAGTCAATATGGAAGTTGTGTTCACCATGTACAGTAGATTACAAATCCACAGGAAAAAACAAACAAAACTATACAGTTACATATTTATTTGCCCAAATGTGCTGCCAACCCCTCAATTTTTATGGATGGGGGTTGACATTGGAGTCCATATTTTTGTACTTTGTACTTCGTCGTTTGATAATGCAGTATCAGGAAACTTAAACATTTATCGTTCATTCTGGCTGTGTTACTAGCAAACCTCTGCTTTAACTACACTTTCAAGGGCGGTTTTCACCCCTTCGGAATACACTTACGCTAGGTATATATCGTGTATATGTTTTCTACCTATTTTTGATGAGGAATCACATGCCGAAGTTTGTCGGTAGAGTTCATATCTATTCTGTATAATTGCGATTTTGGACAAACCCATGGGTATGGAATATGAATGCTGTTATAAGCAGATCCAGAACCCATGGGAGGATGCTAAACTGTTACATATGCAGAAGCAGAAATGCTACCACAAAATGAGTACGAAAACCACTATGGAATTACACACTGTGTCGGGTTGTTTTAAGCACCTACGGGGATAAAAGTGATGATGTAGCATAGTCTGAATGCAAAGCCAGGGGAAAAACAAGCACCTCGAGGAAACCCACGAACTTACAAAAATGTATGCTAGCCTCGCTACAGAGGAAACTCAAAACCACTTTACAACAACGATGATACGCAATTGTTCCTAAAATAATGTAGGTGCGTAAATAGATTAAAATCTGATGATACTGAAATTTAGTGGTCAGAACATAACAGTGTACGAGCTATATTCCTACTAATTGTGGGTGAGGTGCTTAATTTTGACTGTCTGGACTTCACAGTTAGATTGTGCTTAGAGCAATTGACACACGAAAGTATTCACACGTCAGGCTGGTTCTGGACGATCTCAACATACCACCATACAGAAAGACTATTTTACTGTCTAACTGGAACAAACAGAGCCAGCAGATTCCTTGCCCGCCATCCTGCAACACGTGGTAGCTCCACTAGAACACTGTGTCTTTAACAGAAGCATTCTCAGAAACCTAGTACATGCAGATGTGATCCCGGCGACCTTTACATGTTCTGCTATTAACACGTCAACACTTACATAAATGTATATCTGTGTGTGTGTGTGTGTGTCTGTATTTGCAATGCTATCAGCAAAAAATAATGTGGAAAGCTACAACTGCCGAAGTACGATCTGCAGAGAGGAATCACATTTTTCTTTGCGAACGGACAGTAATTGTGTCAGAGTCTGGAGGGCTGCCGGTTGTGATGATTCAGTAAAGGCGGGCAAGTCTAGAAAACTGCAGTCACGTGTCGGTATCCAGGCGAGGCGAAGAATCCAACACGCATTACAAAAATAGTAGTTTATAAAACATATCAGCGAAGCGCCAGCGGAACTCGCCTCCTGGCGGCACAGTATTTGGGACAATTACGTACCAGAAACTACATAATACTGGCAAAACTTTGTACGGGGTCTGTCAGTCAGTCTGTCTGAGGAACCACACCGAGATGAAGCCATCACTATGCAGCTTGGTGTGTCGCTTTTCGCACAACACTCAGTCTATGGTGGTGGTATCATTCAGGTTAGTCATATATTGTAATTGATTAGGACCTCCCTCGCCAATATCCTATAATTACTGTAATTTCTAATAACTGTATTAAATATGTATTCTGCCTTCATATTTAACTTCAATTTTCCCCAAGCCACACGTACAAAATATTAAAAACATAACTGGTAGAGGAGCCTAAAGCTCTCCACCTCTTGCAGGCAAGTGAAATGCTATCACCTCNAAAAAATAAAGTAACTTTGCTTCACGTTAAATGTTAATGCCATAATTACAAGTTAGAGCCATGTAATTTTTGTTTCTGAACACTGATTATCATGTAATAAATCTTCCTAGTTCATACAATCGTACATAAATATTCTCAGCTATCTGATAAGAGTGACAACGTGGTAACCTAATGAAGCTTTACTTCATTGTCTGTGTGCGCTGGATATTAAATTCAGATGGATTTATTAACATAATGAATTTACAATATTAACAATAATGAAACCTAAATGTTTTCCATTACTTAAGCATACATTAGTCGATACATTTTTTATATTGTCCCAACGAGTTTCTAGAAATTTACTTGTTTAAGTAACGTAATATTATGCCATTCACACGATAAGAAATATCAGCTTCCTAGAGTAATGAGTCCCTTCGCTAAGCAATAGTGAGATGAAATATTTTCCCATTAGTTCTCAAGATATGTTTACATAAATTTAGTTGTCTCGGTGTTCATTAATTCGGTGCCATATGGGTACTCGAGACATGCAAGGTCGCCGACACGGGCGTACGGAAACACTGTACCGACAGTTCTGTGTGCAAGTGCACATCAACACTCTTGCACACATACAGAGCGCGTTTTGAGAAACGCGCAACTTAGCAAAGCATATTTGTTCCTTAACCCTGAAGTTAAACGATTTATATTTCCTGTACTGCGTACTCCTCTGCAATTTTCCTATTATCTTCTACTATCTCTGTCTGCTTGTCACTGTTTACTTCTTAAGTTTAGTGGGAATGTAAATCCTGCACACAGCCAGAATGTAAGTTCTGCAAGAGTCAGAGGTCCACTGGCCCTTATTTAACAGGAAGCAGAGACTTCTTGATCTAGAGCGTAAGAGGGGAATACTGTATGTTACTCGAAGGAGAGTTGCTGGAGTCACACCTACTTCACTTCACCTGCGAATGTGAATGCGCAGGCGCACCCAGATACATACAGTAGATAGCACTACAATCTCAGTCTCACTTTACAGCAGCATGTCCCCTACCACTTGTGTTAAGGTCTGGGGAGCCGTCGCATATGATCGTCGTTCATCACTGGTAGTGATAAGAGGGTCACTGAATGCACAGCAGTACTCTGAAAATATCATGCGACTCCACGTACTACATTTCCTGGTTGAATGGCCAGAAGTCAGTTTCCAGCAAGATAACACCCGTATGTACACAGCNGGCCAGAAGTCAGTTTCCAGCAAGATAACACCCGTATGTACACAGCTTTGGTTTTACAGCAATGTTTACATCACGCTTCAACACTTCACTGACCTGCTCAGTTTCCTGATTTACCGCCCATCGAACAGTTATAGAACCAGATGTGGGATGCAGTTTTCTAAACATAAAATTGCTCGTGTTTTATACCATAATTTGCAACAAGTGTGGTCAAATTTTCTATAAGATAACACATGGCTTTTGATACCATGCCCAATAGTATGGAAGCATGTATCCAGGCACGAGATTGTCTGATGAGGTACAGAAGGTGTGCTGTGCTGCAGATGGATGGAACACTGTCCTGGCGCAATTATATTGTAATTACTTCTTCCTTGTTTCTGTAGCATCACACTAATAACAATTTCGTTTAAATCTAACGGTTCCTTCTTAGTGTGCAAATTTTATGACCATAAGTGTAAATTGTAACTAAAAAACAGGCAAGCTGCAGATATCGATTACAGTGGTAATATTGAATCCTACTAAGTGATCAGATTATGAAGATAACATTTCCAATACGATGAGCTTTAAAAAATTAATGTATGCCATACCTATACAAAATTTATTCGACTTTACTTTTGGCACAAAGTAAGTTAAAAAAAGATGGCAGACATTTATGAGCCGCCTGTTAAGGAGATACTACTCCTGGTTCTTTAACAATAATAATGTTAAATTTGCTGTGTTTACAAAGGCGCCCATAGCTAGAAATACGATAGCGTGAGCAGCAGAATCCCCAAGATTGCAGACGGTCAAGACGGCCGCCCGTGCTCGTACTATCATAAACTATCTATTTGTGAGAACGCAGCTCTACCGTAGGCCGGCAAATATAACCTGGAAATATTTCAAGTGTGTCACTCGAGGTGTAGCTTAATCTGTAAGGTACGAAATGCTTAACATTTTTAGCTGAATGTGTTCGACAGTTACTTACTTACTATATACACAAATTTGGGAAAAATAGAGAGTGAGAGAACTTGTACGCACTCTTAACAGGCAAAGTTTAGTATAGAATGTAAGGCAGAGGTGGGTGTCACGCGGCGCTGCCATACGCGATGTACCAAGTACCGAGCTCCCCAGCATGGCTCAGGTAGAGGTGGAGGGGAGGGGNGGAGGGAGAGGGGGAGATAGCAAGGAGGGGGAGAGGAGGGAGAGGGGGAGATAGCAAGGAGGGGGAGAGGAGGGAGAGGGGGAGATAGCAAGGAGGGGGAGAGGAGGGAGAGGGGGAGATAGCAAGGAGGGGGAGAGGAGGGAGAGGGGGAGAGAGAGGGAGGGAGTGAGTGAGTGAGTGAGTGAGTGGAGAGATGTGGGCGGCTCTTAACATCGAGGTGAGTATGGAGCGACGCCGGAATACAAGGACGGGGAAAACAAGAGATCCCGAGAAAACCCGCCGACCAGCGACATCGTCCAACACGATTCCCACATGCGAAAATCCGGGAGCGACCCCGCCGGGAATCGAACCCAATTCGCCTTGGTGGGAGGCGAGTAGTCTAACCACTACACCACCGCGGCCCCGGACCATGGCGAGGTAGGAGGGCGGGCCCTGCAGGCAGGTGAGCACGTCTGCCAGAGCACAGTCCCGGCACAGCGTCGTAAAAGCTTCTGAACACGCGGACTCTATAAATTTCCCCGCGCCATTACACCGAGGCCCGGCAGAGCCCATCTTAAAAAGTAAACTCCTGCTCAGGATTCGTCCCCCGTGCTGCGAAGATGTGCGGACTAGAGGGGCACATCTGCCTGCGAGCGAGGCTGTTGCCAACATTGACGCCAAACATTCAGTCCTTTTCCATTGCCCTTACTTACCGCGCACATCGCCAACACCTACCTCCCACTGCGTGTTACATAACCGCATAACACTTCCTATATTAAACCATAACAAAGAGTTACTCAATTACTATTCTAGGTTAGTTACGGTGGTTGGTTAGGTTGGAATACTGTATGTGATACAGTACTCAAGCAGAGATCGCTTAAGTGCTTTTTCGATTAAATAACGTTTCAATCACATTGTTTCCGCAGTCCAGACACGTAAACTCGAAGAAACACAATGAAAAGCCGAAGCTATAAATTGTTCTTCTCTACAAACGCGCTGCTCCTGCACGGAGAACGAATCCTTGCCGAAGAAACCCGAACTCCAGTCTCCGCCGCCTTAAAACTACTACAGTTGGCAATACTGAAGTATTAGAAAACCTTCAAATTCGAATAATATTATGGAAGTAAAGAAGCAGTAATAGATTTCCTTCGCGTTTCTGGAGATCATTTCTTTCTACGAGGGTTAAATATAGGTTCTGCACTACAAAAATGTTTTGTGAGAGGAGGGGAGGGGGAAGTAGCGACGATGGACCACACTATCGAAACTCACTCGGCTAGCCGCACGATAGCGCCACGGGAAAAAGGATGCGAGTATACAGCTGCCTCGTGTCAGGCCGCTTCAGAAAACTGTAGTAAAAAAAGCTGAGATAATCTCTAACGGCTTCGATTCTTCTATAGAAGTCTATATATTCAATTTTTGAACTAAATATTTACAACCTACATTATATACAGGGCGGGGCGGGATTCAACCCATTAGCTTCGTGACGCGATTCCTTATGCAAAATCAAATGTAAAATATACAGGAAACTTTCAATATTAAGGGGGATACAAGCTATTGAAAATATCAGAAAAGAAATTAAATTCTCCGAATATAGTTTTATGATATCGGAAACTTCAACATAAGAGCACACTCCCATTAATTCCTTCCCTCGAAATGAAAATAACAGGAATGGCCACCCTTCTTTTTGCAGGAAAATTATTTACCATCTGGAATTATGAACGTTTCATGCTGGTTTATTGCGAAATATGGCCAAATTATTAAAAATAGTCCTCTTGTTGAAACTGCCCTGGAACCAGTGCCGGACTTCCGCCTAGGCGAACAAGGCACCTGCCTAGGGCACTAGCTTCCGGGAANGGGGGCTGGCCAGGGGACAAACTGCTTACATTTATTTTATTATAAAGAAAATCAAATAGGAAAGTACAAATAAACAACAGTAATTAAATTAATAGAGGACATAGGACAAGACAGCGCTATTTATTGCTACAGTAGCCAAATCAAATATAAAATAAAATGTGTTATTTTGTTAAATTACCAAAAAGGGGACCCGGAATCTGTAATTGCCGAGGGGTCTTGGGTCTCTAAGTACGGCTCTGCCCAGGACCCGCCATTTTCGTATAAAACACACGCGAAACTTTCGGTGGCAGCGACACAGTTCCAGGCGCGTGTGCAGTACCAGTACCTCCTGCAGGTAAACACACGCTGTCTGTCGCCAGAAACACACAGGCAGCTTCAGTACTGTCAACTTATTAATGCGTGGTACACGTTATTTACAGTGAGCATTCCAAATGTTCGCCACCATAGCCTATGCAGTGGACACAGCAATGTACCATACACGCGTGTAGGTAGTACTGCCTACGTGCTAGGCACTGTATCGCTACAGTCTAAGTTTTGCGAGCGTTTTACACGGAAACTGTAGATCCTGCGGGTATATTATGACCGCGACGCTAGGAAACGTAAAGCAGTTTTGCGTTCGACCGCGATGCAAAACCGCGCTTTGCCTTAGTTCTGATAACGACCGCTCAGTTTGCGGAACGCAAAGTCCGCGTCGACGATAAAAACGGTCGCAAACACACCGCGCAAAACCAATTCGCGTCTCGCGCAGCAAGAGAAAATGGCGGACATTTTTCATGAGTGGCCGTAACCTCGTGAACAAAAACTGTTGCAAGTAAACAATGGAGCTTATAAACAACATCTTCCGTATGTTAAAGTATTGAATTTCATTTCCAAAGTAGTTTAAGGTTACAGAAGAAACTGATAATTGTCATCAAAATGAGTACTTAAATTTTGAAGCCGCCGTGTCGCACACTTGTGTGGACGCTACTTAAACTATTGTGAGTCACGTAGTTGCCAACTGCACTGTGGCGTAGTGGGTAGGGTCGCTTCTTACGCACTAGCAGGTAGGATGTTCGTGGCTTCTAATCCGGTGTGATATATGGTTTTTTTTTTGTAAACTAACTAGTTCTTATATAGTTATTTTAAATTATTTTCTGCCATGCATACAAATTATAAATATTTAAATATATGCTATTTATGTCCTCGTAAGACTACGGCATTTTTTTATTACGTACTACGTACGAGTTAAAAATACAATGAACGTAATTACAGTGTTTTTAATGTATTACGAGTTACAATTAACAATGAACTAAATTAAATATGGTTCATGATATGGCATATTTATTATGAATTGACACTTTAAAGAGAGAATAATATCCTGTTCGTTAGGTTGCATTATTTGAGTGAAATTCGCGTTTCCAAAAGTTTTATCTTCTGGCAATACCACATATTTTCTATAAACTGCTGATTTTTACATTAAATGTTATGAATACACTAGGAATGTTAGCGTTTATACACTATAATTATCAGTGTATACAGAAGACAAACGTACGTAAGTGTATACGCACAATATGAAATATCACAGTTCACAACTTCGTGCTAGATGACCACGTTTCAATATTTTACTCGATGTTTGTATGTGTGTATTTTGTAGTTATTTTAATCTTTGCACGCGTGTTGTTCATTTCAAAAATGGCTTTTGGGAAACGTTGAAGATAGAAACTTGCCTCGATTTTAACAAAAGAGAGATATTTTCCAACGTAAGTATTGCCAACTGTCTTCGCAAAGTGTGTTGACGCAAAGCGTTTGCTTAGAAGCAAAAGGTAGCGATCGTTGCAAGGAGTGCTTATCTAATGAAATCGAGCAGTTAATGATTTTAGCAATGCTCGTTCTAATCTTATGTCACTTCCTTGTTCTCCAGTTTTTGAGCTTATATAATTCTTCAAGAATCCCTCAATACTATAAAGAATTGGTCGAACCGCTAAAATGCTATCTGAAATACGGTACAACGCAGAGATACGTTCGGAAGCGAACTAGCGTTCGTGGGTCATAATAGGCCTGCTGGACAGTTGCAAAAAGAGGACTATTTTTGATCAAAGAAATCATACTGCTCAAGAAACCAGCATCGAAAGTACATAATTCCTGACAGCAAAAAAAAAAATGCCTGCAAAAAGAGGCTAGCCAACCCTGTTATTTTCATTACGAGGGGAGGTATTAATGACAGTTTGCTCTAAGGTTGAAGATCTCAGTAACATAAAACGATGGTCGGGGAATTTTAGTGTAATTTCACTTCGTTTCCGATTCTGAACATATGCATGCCTATTATTCAGCTTAGGTATAAAGTGTCAACTATATTTCCCACTTGAATTTGCATAAGGCATCACCTCACGAAGTTTGTCGGTACAATTCCGCTGTATCCTGTATATTCTGCTCACTTATGTACACCACCTGACAAACCAAGATGAAAAAATCGGAAACTAAGATAAATTATAAATTACAATTCTACGTTATCGGGGTNTGTCTTTAAATATTGCAGAAACATAACAATTAAGGGGCCGCGGTGGCACAGCGGCTAGAGCGCTCACCTACCACCAAGGCAAACAGAGTTCGATTCCCGGCGGGGTCACTACCGGATTTTTGCAAGTGGGAATCATGTCGGACGATGCCGCTGGTCGGTGGGTTTTCTCGGTTTCCCCGCCCTTGCAATCCGGTGCTGTTCCATACTCACCGTCTCTCCAGACCTTGATGAAAGAGTCGCGCAAACTCCTCCTCTCCACTCCACAACCTCCTTTATCGAAATCTGGCCATCACATCTGTATGTGCCATGTGTATTCTGATGAATATCCGCTTTAACAAATGTGTAAGCAGTGTTTTAGGAGCCATGGTTAAGATTTACATTGAATTAAGTGCACTTGCGGCACAAAATGTCTTGGAATAACTATTAAACCAATAAATATGCTATCAGTTCTCAAGACCACGTTGTTAAGAGCCACCCAAATTTCTCACCTACACTGAATAAGAATGCCCAGAAAACGAGGACAGCCTCGAAATACAATTAAAAAAACACGCGAATGACTTTATATGCACATCTCTGCCAACATGAGAAAGTGAAAACGGTGGTTTAATTTGTGTTGTAACTTGATAGTACCGTATACATGACTTCGGCAAACATATGACAGTACTACATAACTGAAAACATTACTTAAAATTTAGTTTTCATCCAATCACGAGTTATATTCACATACATGTTTAAATGTAATTAGCACCGTCACAGGACTAGCTAATCTAACTTAAGTTGGCATTTCACTAAGTGCGAGTCAAAAGCAAAGTACACACCAAACTGTTTAACGTTATCACTACATAGTATAAAAGGAAGTCCCTGGCGCGCGTCTGTCTGTCTGTCTGTATGACTGGCCTAATCTCGAGAACCACCAAACGAATTTGGATGCGGCTTTTACTGTTATGATCTGCATTTATCGAGGAAAGTTTATGTGTATTAAAAATTGCCCTAGCACTTATAGGGGCTGAGCATAAACGGTATTAGTGAATCAAGTCGGGTAAAATAGTTTGCCGCCAGCGTGCTCTCGTGGAATACGATGCCTAATCCTTTAGATATATAACAAAATCATGTACGAAAGAATTGTGTAAAATTAAATGATCTACACAAAAGTCAGCGGTAGCATATATCAATATTTAATACATAAGGAGTAATAGACGTATTTACAATTTAAATTAAGCGTAAAAACAAACGTAAAATTCACTGTGTTTTCTAACCATAAATAACTCAAACTTCCTCAAAATTAATTAATTAATAATTAAAACTGTTTGATGTAGATACGAAACGTAATTTACAGCATACAATTATCGCCAATACTTTAAAAGATATGAAAAGTTTTGTGAAAAAGTAATTTCTAAGATCGAGACACGCGCACGGACCTATTCTAGGGCGTGAGCTGTGATGCGGGGTGTGTCGTATGCGAGGGTGGCCGAGGTGAAAGCTACGAAGGTACGAGTGGATGTTGGAAGGGGGGAAGGTGGAAGGGGGGAAGGTGTACGAGGCGACCGCGCGCGCCGCGGCAGGCAGACGTTGTCGTTTCGTCGTGTCGCTTTTTATCGCGCCTTAGTCGTTAATTTTGTACCTATTTGTTGTTTGTTTAGGTATTTCAAGGTCCCTTTAGTTGTATTCGATTAAGCTATTAATAAAACTTGCTTTTCAGCGCGACTTGGTTGTTTTTCTAATTTCATTGTCTCTTAGATCCCGCAATTTTTTTAACGTGCTTTTCAGCGCGACTTGATAGTAAAATTTGATATTTTTGTTTAGGTGCCTACTTACGTAATTCAAAGTATATTACTCAGTAGATACAGTACTCGACAGTGAAGAAGCTGTGCACTATCCCACAGAATTTCTTCATTCATTGAATCCTTCTGGCATGCCAACATAAAAACTGATTTTAAAAGTTGGAGCTCTCATAATTTGATTGCGAAATATAAATCCACCGAAATTATGCAATGGGACTCGATTACAAATAAAAAGTTTAGTTAGCTCATTGAAGGTACTGTTCTAACTGACTGTGGTACTGGATAAACTGTTTTAATACCTAGAATACAAATGCTTTCCTGGGATTTGCCTTTTAATTTTAAAAGAGTCCAATTTCCAATAATAGTTTGTTTTGGTACTATAATAAATATGACACACGGTAAAACACTTAATGTGGCTGGAGTGGATATGAGTGGAGTATGTTTTTCACACGGACAACTATACCTAGCCCTTTCGCGTGTCACGTCAAACAAAAATCTTTTTGTGCTGGCGGTAGGAGGCAAAACCATTAATGTTGTATACAAAGAAATTTTATAAACCACTATCATATAATATTGTTATAATAGAGATGTATGAATGTGGATAAAGCGAAGGAGGTAGATATGTCAGGATCGTGGTAAATAGAGGTCCATAATCTCTGTCTACCCCTCTGGGAGACAGGCGTGATGTGTATGTAGGTTATATATGATAGTAGTTTACTAATTTACTCTCATATAATATTGTAATTGTATTTTCCCAGTTTAGTTATTAGTGTATCACTGTAAAAACTAAATTGGGCCAAGTCGCTAGTCTGAAGTATAACGAAAATGAACACTGGATGTTTCTGCACTGAGATGTGGACTACACTTCCAATATATTCCCCCACTTCATACAAACAAAGTTTAACTGAATCTAGAAAATTACGCCAAAGGGACAACGCACCGCAATCTTGCACACTCAATTGAATAACATTTTTCAGAAGAACTATTTTCTACTAGGCGTTACCGACACATCTACTTTTCCACTTTTTATTAATTTTATTTATAAAGAAAACATAATTTGCAAATAAAATTAAATAACATTAAATTTAAATTAAAAAAAAACCAAATATGTTAACACAAGTATAAAGCCCTCGTGACACGTGCCATATTCAGGAAAGAGCCAAACACATTAATGGGGTGATTTTTCAAAGTTTGATTCAAAAAGTGTGAAGAAACTGCGAAAAGACTACAGAAGCATGAGTCTGTTGGAAAGACAACTTACACGAAAAGTGTACGTCGAGTCCGACCCCGTGGTTTTGACAGTTCCGAGAGTGGGCACGTGAGTAGGTCTCTTTGCCTTCAACAAGCGCACACCTCAGGTGTTCTGCGCAGCTCGGGAGGATGTACCTGCGGCTGAGCAGTGGCAGACTCTCTCCCAACTAACGGCAACTCAACTGCCACTCTTACATTTTACTTGTGTTAGGTCAAACTCTACATTGACAGGGAGATTGGCAATGGGAGAACGAACCCTCAACCCTGCCCGAACCCTAAACAGTCCTCTTAGAGGCCCTAGTCCGCACCAGAGGAGCCTGGAAAGCCCAATACCGGTACATAGAAAGAAAGTACCCCAAACCTAAGACCAGGGTCAGGTCATTTGAACTGGGAGAAGGTAAGAGCTGCCCCCTCAGCAGAGCCCATGATAAGTTTTGTGCCGGGTTTACCCAGAACTGGGAAAGGGCATACACAGTGGTGGGGCACAGAGAGAACCTCTATTTGACACAGGATCAGTAAGGCAGAGTCCGCAAGGTGACGAGAAGACAAATGAGGCCCCATCCAACCATGAGCGAGAGAACCGCTAGACCACCAATCAACCACCGGACCGACGGGGAAGAAGAAGATATTTCACAGGAGGAGAAGAAGTCCACGAAGAACGGAGACGCGAGGCGAAACTGAAGCTATTGAAAGTCCCAGACCACAGGAAAGTGGAGGTGGGTGGCCAACAAGTTACACTACCCATTCGAGCGTGTTAAATAGAGCCAGAGGGTATATACATCAACCTGCTCAATACCTTCAACTCAGTCTAAATTAACACAGTAACACGCAGTCTCGGTGCGAGAAAGCACAGCAACCGAGTGTCGCCGCCCTCGTGGAGGTTACCACTGGACAGGGAACCTCCAAAATCGCGACTCCACCCCAGAGAGGCGCTGGGAGAACTCCAGCACACGAGAGAGGAGCCTGGTTGAGAGTGACCCAGAGAGCGAACTAGAACCCGAGGTGCGCCCTACACTAGAGCACCATTCGTGAGAGGTCATTTCGAACTCTATTAACGCCGCCCCTGGGAATCCAGAACAAGGAGAGGGCCCCGTGGACGATCCGGAGGACATCAAATCCCCGAATAACCCCCAGCAGCAACCGCAGCAGCGATCGATGAAAGTCGTAAGGATGGGCCTAATAGACAGGATGGAGATGAGGCAGAACCCCAGACGGACTTCCGTCCCGCCGACGAGACCAGTTCAACAACCCTGGAGGATAACCCTCCAGAGGTACCTCCCCAAACAAGCACCGCACTTCCCACAACACAGGAGGATCAGGCCAGCAATGCCGCACAGCCAGACGGCAGCGAGGAGCTGACAACGTAGGCAACGGGACCCACACTGTCAGAGAGGAGAGAGCTGCCTCCGTGTGCCTGTCGAGCCACAATACAGGATGAACCTGGCAGGCAACGGGAGACTGCATGGCGACCGAAAAGAGAGTTTACGTGGCCCTATCTACAACACCCCGCGCTAAGAGGACTCCGGATGGGGACAGACAGATCAACCATGTGAATAGTGTAACATATGTAGACGTTGGGAACCCTATGAGTTGAACGGGGAAGATAGGACTTCCGTAAAGAACCAGACGAAATGACCCGCTATAGTAAAAGTATAATAGTTAGAATAGAGAACTCGGTGTAGTGCCACGACGAAAGGACGCCATAATTAATATAGGGAATTAGAATTCCAGTGTAACTTTCTGTAAGAAACTAATCTGTCGTCGTAAATAGAAATCTGAATGGTTCCCATATAGCACGCCAGCACACCACACAGGTAACCCATCAAACAGTCCACGGGTTTACCATGGAGAGAAGTCTGAGAAGGAATGAGAAGAGGGAACATCTTATGTACATAATTTACGAGTGTAAATGTAGCAGATAGAGACGTTCAGCGACCAAGGAACACTAGCAATAAACAAAAACAAGAAGAAAAATTGCAAATATAATTTTTTACCCGTCAGTGTTTGTTTTTTCAAATATTTTGTAGGTGGTCCGTACACCAATGTTAAGTAGGTAAGATCTAATTTGGGTATTTGGTGTAACTCACGTAGCCAATAGGATGTATATAGTAAAATTAATAGGAAGCAGAAGACCTTATTCCACCAGTTAGGTTAGACCCCACTGACACACCATGCACCTGCCATAAACACATACGACAGGCTTCAGAGAAAAGCCCATTAAAATTATTCCTTCAGCACTCTGGCAGCTAAAGGTAAAATCACTACACACCATTGTGGGTTTAGCTTTTATTACACAATTTCTCCCCAGAGGGTTAATACCGCATGAATGCTTCTAAAATTGCGATTTCAGGGGTAACATTGTATCCCATTGTAGAGTATTCACAGCCCTCAGCTGATTATGCAAATGTCACGCCTTTTACCCGTTTCTTTGAAGGGATGCGAGCATTCACCCGTATTCGTGTAACACACTGCACCCCCAGGGGTCCGAAGCCATTAGCAGCGCAACTGCCAGTGACCTGCCGCAGAGCGAAAGACAGAGCAACAATGAAAATACAGACAGCTGCACCGCTGTGCAGAGGGCACAGAACAACAACCGGCACAGAAGCAACGTTAGACTCTTCTATAAAGGGGAATCAATCACGCAGAATCACAGTGACAGTTCTAACAGACAAGAGGGCGATTAATGCAAGAAACGTAAGGGCTAAATTATTTTTCGTCTTTGCATCATCCCCTGCGACGTCACGAGGTACTAGAGAGAGGCCGGTTTAATGACAGGCGTGAACTACGAACACCCATGCTGTATTCGTCGCGACCATGGATGTGCTAGACACGGTACCGCATGCTTAGAAACCTGGCAAGTCTTCCGGATCACGTAATAAAAGAAGGAAGAAAGAGATGAACACGCAATAATAATAAGCCCGAGCGCACGCGTGTTTTAACTTCCCGAGGAAGGGAGAATAAAATTGTCACAAAGTAATAATGTTGCCCCTGCGCGAGCGTCCAGATACTGGCTCGCTGAACCTGCCAAATACCCCCAGCCTTTCGCAATCCACCGGCATGGCGTAGCAGGCCGCGCGCACGAGAAAAATAGGGGATGACAGAAGCCTCCCCAGCAGACGACACTTCCGGCCAGGTAAATATAAGGCAGCGCACCCCGGAAAATGCTTACTATTCCTGAAGAGCCACTACTTAAGAAGTAACCAGCCGCCTACAAGCGACCAGCCGACCACCTGCGACCAGCCACAGATCCCTGCACTCTACCCACCTAAGAGGCAACAAGCACCACACTTAACCTTAACACAGCTAAGTCGTAAGCCGAGTAGACTTCAAATAATTGTAAACATTCTAGACAATTGCTCTTGCATTCCTACAGGCACCTTCACCTGTCTTTATTACATAACTTCCGTAGGGTCAGTCAGTCGGTGAACGACTGGCGAATTTAGGAGATAGTACCGGCCACCGTGTTTATTCTTGCTGGAATAAATACGTGACGATTTAATAGCTGTGTATAGTTTCTTTGGGTGAACTTTACTATACCGCTTCGACGTTTCTGGTAAGCATAGCCCATCCAGGGAGCAGCAGGAGACCACTGCGTTTATAACATTTTCCGATCATAGAGTAGGACCACGGACCGTCCCATAACCGAGGGCAGTCTGCACGTCAAACATACAAACCTACACAGGACACCCATACTGCAGATACGGTATGGTAAGGTACCTAGTGCATAGTAATGTAGAGCGCCCCCCCTCCCCCCAAATTAGGAACACTACGCGGCGAAGCAGGTAGACCACCTAAGTCAGTTAACCAACTCCATTCATCACGTATAAATCAGCCGGACGGAGCGACAGGCCTGAAGAAGCATGACCTAGCCACCTCTGAGCGCTTAGGAGACTATATCCTGCCCCATCATTCGAGAAAGCGATCAGAACCTACCCGCCCATGCCATTCACCCACAGAAGGGGTACACAGTGGGACGAATGCAAGACTGCGGCTGATCTCTCAGCTGGCCAGTACCTGGGTAACCATCTCAAACCCAACCTGACTTTCACGACCTCCAAAAAGCAAGCACAAGCAGCTAGAGAAACAATGAGGCCTCACTTCGCAGTTTACCTTACTGGGCTATTGGGCCTCTAGTCAAGACCCCTGGAGAAGCGCACCCAGTAGTTTCTCGGATCCGGCTAGGACTGCCAGTGGCATTGGGGATCGCCCAAGAGTGCTCCACGCTCAGTCACCACCTCACCTCCAGTTGCCAGAAACAGTGCGCCGCCTGTACACCAGCCCAAGGCCAGCAGACGCCTGTGAACCACAACTTGGATCTCCACAGACCGCATTCTGGCACGATTAGCTACCCTGAACCGAAGGACATCCTCAACCAGCCGACCACTAGTGAGGCCAAATAAAGGTAAGATCTCGCCTGCCCTCACCTCGCTCAACCGGACTTCGTCCCTTGTAGACAACACACTAGACTGACCCTTCATAAGAAACCTGTCCGAACAAAGCGCCAGTTACTCCAAACACCGCTTCATTAAGGGCCGGTTGCACCATTGAAGTTCATAGCTCGATCCGAGATCACCAGCAAACTTGATCCAGGATCGACGTGCAAATCTGTTGCACCAAACGAGATCGGCACATGACTGGAGATCGAAATGAACTTCGGCTTGAATCGCTGAATTTGGTGGTTCAAGGGAGATGATCCGAGCTCAATATGTGTTTGTCTACAAGTTACGACTGAGGTTTGTTGTTTTCGCAGGAACAGGACCGCTGGTGTTGTGTGATTTCGAGGCGAGAACGAAAGTAGTCTGAATAACCTAGGCCCAACGTAAAGGGTTTCATTAAAGAATGTACTGTGCCATTGTATGTTTAATAGTTACCATATTACTCGTAATAGAATAAACAGATTGTATTTGTGTTACACACCACACTACACACTACTGTTCGTACATATACCTGTGCATAGTCCATTTTAAATAAGTGTCGTTCTAAATTTTCCAGATCCTCTGACAAGGCCACAAGTTAAAATGTTAAAATACTTCAGATAGTTCCATGGAATCAATCAAGACACATACTTTTAAAACTTCAAGCTTACAACACTGCCATTAACATTTACACAAATTTAAGTTTGTGCCATTAGTGTTTGTTGGTTAACCCACTTTTGCACCATTATATGTTTGTTGGCTAACTTAATTTATAATAGAATTATGTGTTATACAAGTATAGACAGTTATATTTAGTTAATATTTGTGTGCCATAATATTCTAAGGCGTAGGCATTTAATTCCTTAATTATGTTTTCATCAGACTCTGAAAGCCAAGACGACAATTATGTGGAGCTGTTGGCTGCAGAAATACCAAGGCAAAGAATTTATTTTCCACTGTCAAATCCATTTGAAGAATATCAATGTGTTTCTTTTTCCATTGTACGTAGTGTGTAAAAACAACAGAGAAAAATAAATAAAGCGACTTTCCATCCAACTTATCCAGACAATAACTACTTCACCCCCTTCACAAAAATTATTTTGTTTCCATGATTTTGTAGTACACAAACCTTTAATTTGTAAACATCAAAGCAACCAACATAGTAAAATGGTTTTACGTGGGAAAGAAATTTCTCTCTGACGTCATGAAACAAGACAGTCAATAGAAACTCGTCTTACATTCTAACTATCGATCCTACATTGTCTGAACCAAGAACAGATTATCTATGATCAGAACTCGGCCGATTACGTTGGTGCAACACATTTTCAATACAACTCGGTTCAGACTAGAAATTGAGGGAAAACCAAGATCTTTTGATCTCGGTTCAAGCTTGTTAATGGTGCAACCGGACATGAGAGTTTCACTCATCATTGAGTGGATCTGACCTGATACCCACCGGAACCTTGTTCCCATGCGTTACATCATGACGCAGTTAACATACATCAGTAATTATTAAGTTTAGAGGGTTTTCTGTAAAAAAAAAAAAAAACCCCCAAAAAGTGGTATATTTCCACTCTACTAATCGCGTAGAACACGAATATACGAGGGGCATTAACGTATGACTAATTTCTTAATATGTGCCCACCTAACCTAACAGAACCTAACCCCACGATGGGTGAATCACTATTTTACATTTTAAAACTAACCTAGGATTGTAAGGTTGAAAAGTAATATAAGATTATACAATATTAATCAAATCTCCGATCAACAACCTACAATCACAGACTAGATGGGAACCCTACAATCCTACGTTATTTTCAAGAACTGCAATCCTAGGTTAGTTAAAATCGCTACAATCTAGGTTAGTTTAAAAATGTAAAATAGTGATTCACCCATCATGGGGTTAGGTTCTGTTAGGTTAGGTGGGCACATGTAATACAATTAGTCATACGTTAATGACTCTACTATAGTCGTGTTCTGCGTTACCTACCAATAATCCTAGGTTAGTTGAGAAAGAATGTAAAATTTTGTGGTAAAAAGTCTGGAAAAACGTTGTTTTAATTACGTAATATAACTACACTTGCACGTTAAGCTAACTGTTAGGATTTTTGGGTTTCACACTAAACTACGAATTTAGGATTTTAGGGATTTAAAGGAGCCGTAAAACACACCAAAATAATATCAATTTTCTGACCAATGTAGGCAGGTGGTACATACCCCTGTCAACGGCCAATTCAACCTCACCCCACTTGATGAAATTACAATCTTCCACAAAGCGCCACATACGCACATATAACACACTGAAACACTCGTTTACAGCCGAATATATACACAGAAGCACTCGTTAATAGGCTAATATAACGCACAAATGCAATCTTGCTTGCTTTCTTCATTTTAAATCACGAACGGAGCAACACCTAACTCACCGCGACCCGCACCTGTGGCCAGACACTGGCATACTAACGTACGGCCCGTGATGACATCTGTTGCCACTAGATTGCGTGAAATATGCAATGCGCAGCCATTATTAATGGCGGTAGACGTTAATAGACGTAAACATCAAATTTCGCGATTTCTTTAAATATGTTCTACTTATTTTAACATTGCGCAGTCTTTAATATGAACAAGGTAAGCTGTGCAGAACCCGTTAATGCAACTTTTGTTGGTCTCGGACGTTTCGTCACAAACGTAAACAAACTGCCTAAACAGTCATTTCGCAATTTTGTTCAATTTTTAAAAATATGTTATACTTATTTTAAAGCTACACCCCTAGTATATTCGGGTTCTATGTGATTAGTAGAGTAGAAATATACCACTTTTTGGGTTTTTTTTTTACAGAAAAGCCCCCAAACTTAATAATTATCCATACATCAAAAGTAGTTTTTTTATTTTCCTATTTACAATTATGTTTACGCTGTAACTTAATTTTCGGTTACAAAAAAAAAAAAGACACTGCAACATAGCCTCAAATAATCAACTGATGTACTAAAATAAGTGCAGTCTGCTCTGGTAATATTAATGGTCGTAGGACGAAGTCATGTGCAGTGTGCATGTTAAGTAAACATGAGTAGCTAGTATGCCTTGGCAATGCATTCAACCCACATATGATTAAATTACAAGCGTTTGAGAGGAAGCTAATTTATGGGACTACAGGAGGAAGGGTGGTCATTCAAATGAATGGCCAGTCAACTGGACCACTGGCTCTGAGCAACCCAGAATGACCACCAGAAGAGAGGAATGCTCCATTATCCATCCATCAATATTAACTTTCTCCACCACTCGAAGCTACCCACCAACAGCAGCCATATCGTTAGGTGACTTGCAGAAGGCAATTTACGTTCGACATCCCTTTGCAGTCTTCCACTGACACCTCAAAACAAGACATTTTGTTTGCAATAGTTGTAAAAACAGAGTGGGACGAATAGTTGTAGAATGGCAATGCATCACATTTAGTGAAAAATCCAGATTTGGTTCGCACTTGTGCCACAACTGTACTAAAGTATGAAGAGACAAAGGACAGTGCACAAATTCAGACATGACTGTTGGGTGACACACAATGCCTGAACTAGTGTTGTCATGGTGCTGCAAATAATTTCCTACGATTCTATGTTTTTCCCAGTAATGATCAGAACACTGACAGCACAGCGGTACACTGAGCCTTTACTCGGATTGAAATTAGAGCTAGCTTACATTGTGTTATCACACCTTGGCTCCATAATTGGCTTCCTCACTTTTCAAGTTGCCGCTATAACATGATTTGAAGGAAAGCAGCTTAGAATTTGCTTATATGTACACCTCCATGTAATGACAAAAAACCCTCACAACAACGGCTACACCTACAATAGATTACTTTCATGGGCTTCGAAATGGTTCTGATATAAAAAGTTCTTAATCAAAATCTCCAAGTTATTGCATCATGAGCACTCATGATTGTGGTCACAACTGCACATTAAGATTCATACATACCATTATATATTCACGAGTAAAATAGTACTACAATTTTGATGATCACTATTCAACTCAGTTCACTACACAAATTATCTGCATATTTATGGTATTTGACTTTCCAAGTTGTGGACTGGCAGCGTTCTTACATTCTGAATCTACAATTGGAAGCACATGTACAGAAAAGTTTGTTTGCAAGTTGCAAATATGATATACTTTGTGTTTGTAATAATACTGTACCAACTTGAAATGGTTTACACAGTCTCTATAGTAACCCCTTGTAATGACGCAATATTCATAATTTTTCGGGACTCGGGTGTAAAATTCTTTCGTGTGTATGAAGCTTTGGAAAGCTTCTTAATATTTTTATCGGGTTCAAGTTTAAAGCCGTGGTGGCTCGTTTCCCGTGTTTATCAGGCAGACGTGTGTGTTTGTAGGTTATCGGGAGGATGTTTGCCGTGTTACGTTTTATCAGGACGACGGTTACGGTTTCGTTTCGAACTTTGGTTTTTTGGGGAAGCGTCAGCATTAATTAGATTAGTTCGTTTCTGTGGATCAGGCAACGTCGACAGGTTTTAGTTCCTCCAGCGCAGTTTCAGGCAACGTCAACAAGTTTTTGTTGTACGAGAGGTTCGTTTCTGTTGACAACGCAGTATCGATAACTTGTTGAGAGCAGGACACGTGCAGTTTTAGATGACGCTGCTGGCAGATGCCAGGCGCTTATCTCAGGAGAGGGGGGTGATAGGCAGCACAAAAAGAGGCGTCTGTCTGTCGCCCTTGGAGCAGTCTTATTCAAGTCAGTCGTCAGGGAGAGTTATTTCACGACGCCCGTGAGGGCAGGTCAGCGCAGTCGAGAAGTATCATGCAATGCTAGCCTAGGCCGCGTTCGGGCAGGACTAGAACCCCCACATCGGCAACTAGACTTTAATATATCATTTCTCAGCCGGTGTGGGAGGTAGCTGCATTTTAAGTTTCTACGGGTCAGTTTTTTTAAGAACATCATTAAGTAAACGACTGTGGCACTGTTTTCTGCAATAGTATATTTAATGGTAAAGGTTCGTACTCTGCATACTGAAACTCCGTCTTTGTGTCTGTGAACTGTTACAGAATGTTAAATAAATAAATATATATCAAAGTAATTTGGAACTTCTTTCTTAAGTAACTAGCGTTCAATTAACTGAGTCTCGTGTTTCTACCTCTGAGCAAGCCGTGGCATTATTATAAATAACGAGTGTAACAAGTGCCGAACGTTACAACATGGCGCCCCACCTTTGAGGCTGCAATATTATTTTTAATATATCGTAACTAGCCTGCGGGAACATAACAACATGGCGTCCACCTTTTAGTCGGCAGTAATATTTTAAATATAAATATAACGAGAAGTGCGAAGCATTACAATATGGCGCCCAACGTGGGGCTGAAATATTATTAATATAAATGTAACGAGATGTGCGGAATGTTACAATATGGCCCCAACTGTGAGGCAGAAATAATATTTTAAATATCGCTCAACTAGCCCGTGGGAACATTACACCCTCATAGCAATCATATTTCTATAATAACTCATTTTTTAGGTACTGTAAAATTATTTTGTATCACTTTTTTTGGTTGCTACACTTTGCGTTTCTCTTGGTGAGGTCTGTACTGGATGTAGAGTGTTTCTAAAAATAAATACCCCCCTTCCCCCGGCCACCATGTGTAAAAAGTGCACACAACATTCATACCATGTTATCTATGAGTTTCATGTTTTGAATTCCAAATGGCCACCATTATTTACACAGCAGCAGTAGGTTAATGCTATAACAGCAATGTAAATAGAGAAGTTTAGATATGACTGAATTATATTTAGCATTGTTATCAACTGTGTGTGTGTCTATATTTATATCAAAATATATGCATTTATATGTGATGTGATTGGCATTTGAATGGGTATGTAAACATTGCATGTTATTGTAGGTTGAAAGAGTTTGCTGTTGATTGTAAGACGACCTCTACTTTTTAAAATACTGTTTAAAGTGAAAACTTTCATCTTATTTTAGGGTGAATACGGTAACTGCTGTACCGGGTGCATCTGAATTACAATGTATCATATTTAAATACATAATAGGTATTGGCTGCACTGGTGGCCTAGGGAGGTGGTGGTATTTATTTTTAGAATACCTAATAACTTTGCTTATTGCCCATCCCCAGCCAAAAGTTTCCACGCACGACTACCCTGTCATATGTTTGTCCTGCCATTGTGCTCTCACTCGCTTGCCTTGCACTTTACTTGTATTATTACGACTTTGGATTTCTCTTGGTTCTTAATTACAGTTGTTTTAAGACTTATTATTATGCTTTTTTTTTTTGAACAGCTGTTGTTAGTGTAACAAACTAAAACTTAAACCTTGTGTGATTATTTTGCTTAGTTTCTTTCTTCTTCATACGCTGTAGCTAACGCCAACATCCTATCATCACTACATGGATGCTTCATATTAAAGACGCCACATATCTGTTGCAAAAATTTTTGCAATTATTCATACATTAATCTGACACAACATATTTCAAACTAGAGTAGTTATGAGCCAGTACGAGACAAAAAATGTATGTTTAAAAAGACGTGATGAATACTTTTGGGACAGAGCAGCTGAACAGGAGACTGTGCTGCCATCTGTTGACCAGCGTGCTCTGGCATGCTTCGGAAACCACATCCCCATGAAATGACTAGTTTTTCAGGTGTAAAATACAAATCCACAAACAATTAGTTGGGTTTTTTATATTTTCTGTGAGGTTCATATATTTTTTTAAGTAACACATTTTCATGTGCAGCGATTCAACTTGCTAATAATTTTGATTCGGCCTGTAATCACAGAGCGTTTCTTAGGCCACCTCAGCAACAAAGCAAAAATAAATGTTAATCATTAAAACCACACATTGTTTTGTGATGGAATCATTTTTAGAGCAAATAATATGTATGTAAATATGATAAATATTTTTTTTTAACACACTTATCAGAACAATGATTCTACTTGCAGTTATCAGCACATGCAGCTACTGCAGGTGATCACTTTGTGCTCTTGGCATATTGGTCTACCATAAAAACTACAGCAAAATTTGGTTTTTCTGTCTTTATTCCTCTGGCAGACACAGCATATTCCTTGGGAGCCTAATGGTCGCAGAGTTGGAGCACTGACTGCAACTTCCTTCCCTGGCTGATCTGGAAGTGACATCTTTACACTTCTTGGGAGTGTTTGGATTTGGAGCTGTGTTTCCATCCATGGAAGCATTAGTTGCTCTCCTAATTCCAACAAAAATATGTCTTGTTGCAGCGAAATTTGACCTGCTGATGTTTGGTTATGGTTAAGGTTAATGAAGCTATTCAGACAAGCTACATTTAGCAAGCCACAGAACACATACAGTGGCCATCTCTGTTTTTTTCTGCTGCAAGTGAATGTGGAGCACATTTGATCATACAGATAAACACCACCTTCCATCAAGTTATAGTAATCAATAATTTCTGGCAAGTCCGCATCTTTACACATGCATCCCTGTATGCATATTGAACAATAACAGAACATACTTTCTCTTCTTGGGCACATATGAGAGTAGAGTTAGTTCATTATCAAAAGCAAACATAATAGTTTTCTAATCTCTCTTCTTCACATCACAAAGCTCAGGTGGAATATGAGGCTTTTTCTTTCTAAGAGTTCCCACCATTGTCAAGCTATGTTCTTGCAACAGTTTCTTGAAAAAAGAAACAGATGAAAACCAGTTTTCAATAGTTATATTTCTGTTGGAGCCATGTACTGGTTTTGACAACTTCGACAAAAAAACCAGCAAGGCCTTTACCATCGGTTTTCATTTTCTTCCCAGTGTATGGTATCGCTATCAGCATGTAACCGGTATTCCAATCATACATCATGACGATTTTGACACCATACTTCGCTGGTCTATTAGGGATATACATACGAAATTGATATTTCCCCCCAAAAGCCGGTAGCTGCTCATCAATCGTACCATTACTTCCTGGACTGAAATTAATCGTACAATTATTGACAAAATGTTCCCATATTTCTCTATCCGGTGAAAAAGAATCTTTTTTTTTTTTCTTGACTGGTTAATAGATCATTATACCTTAGACTATTTGTTAGAAAGCGAAATCATCTTTGTGACATCACAGTTTCTGATATCCACAACTTATGGCATAACAACTAAGTTGATACATGATTTGATTTGTGCTCCTAAATAAATGTATAGGCCTAGAAGAGATAATAGCTCACCTCTGTTCAGAGGACCAATACCCCGCTGATCTGCAGACTTTTTGGCGTTGAATTTCCTAATTTGTGTACAAAAAAAAAACTCTGAATAATTGGTTCATCAACAGACAACAAAAAAGATTCAAGTGGATTCTTTACATCTTTTCCTTTTCCTATAAGTGCCCACAGTATTACCTTTCCAGAAGAACCCGGGATAATGTTACGTTGCTGAATGCGACTTGGTTTTCTTGGTGTCTTGCTAGACCAATTATGCCCATTTTTACCCCTCAAATTAATGGCTTTAGGAAAGCAAAAAATGTTTATTACTCAATGCAGGTTCACTGACTGATACAGAATCTTCACAAGGTAAATAATGTGCACTCACTTTTTGCTTAGACACTCGCGGCTCATCACCATCACTTAAGTCTTCATCTGTAGGTAGATATTCATCCTCTGAATCATCAGTATTGGTATCTGACACCATGACATCATTTATCACTTCATCATCCTCATCACTGGTAACATCATCTTCAAATCTGTCTGTCTCACTCCCACACGGTGTGGTCTGACCACTACTAGTCATCACTATCTTGTTGAAAAACACTAAACAACTAAAAAAAACATATTTGGAAAGTTTATGCATGTATAAATGATGTACAGTCCAAAAATAAGTGTCTGAATACAAAGTTTAGGTGAAACTGCAGAGCAAGAAAATAAAGTACTTTGTGTAAGTTGGAGTGATAAATTGCCCCAAGAACAATTCCAGACAGTGTAAGCACGTAGACCAACGGTCAAGCTACACTGACTACCTGCTAGCCAGACAAGCAAAGTCAAGGAAGGGCGATAGAATCGGTTCTACCAACTTCCAAGCACTGAAGAAAAAATATGTAGTGGGATGTGGCTACACCCTGCCTTACTCATCCTTTGTAAATACAGAGTCAATCTTTGGCACCAAACTACAGTCGGCAAACATAGATTCACAGCAAGTTGTTCTTAACATGTATATATTTCTATCTGACTGTGCAAATCTATGGGAAACTAAAATTTTTGACAATAATGAACATCTTGCAAGTCCTTCAGCAGACTAGGAATGGACAAATTTGATGAGGGGGAAAAAAAGTTCACTCTGAGGCTTCGTGAGACTGGAGGTTGGAAAACAAATTCTTAAGACAAGATCAGATAATTTTTGTGTTGGTACACATAATGTAACACTAGAATCATTAAGATCAGAACTACAAATGCTGCGTGCATTTTATAGCTTCTTTTTACGAGAATGACCTTGAATTATACATAGAAGAAGAATCCTTCCACTTTACAAAACATCTGAAGCTAAACAAATATGAAGTTGAAGGAAATGATAACGTTATGCAAATTTCTACAACAGTGTATTCAAATGTAAGCATGAATAATACTAAGCGTTCCAAATACCAACTTTTCAGCTCTTCTACTCTACGGCATGTGACGAAACTTGTTATGGTCAAACATGGGAAAAGAAAGGTTATCGAGCATGACACTACTGAAAATCGACATACTGGTGTGGTAGAGTATAGACTTTGACAACATTATTACTTCCTTTGCCCAAAGAAGTAAGATCTCCTCCAAATACGAAGTAAGCCATTAATTAATTTTGTTACATTAACATTTAATGCTTTTACGAATTTAATCAAATTAATAAATATTGTCCTCATTACTGAGTAATTCTGGTTATGTATTTCCATTGGAATAATATTTTATGTAGAAGTATTAAATGTAATGATGTGCCTTCTCTGGTCTGCATAGATATTTACTTGAATAAATATACATATATACACATACCGACACACACACACACACTTCATGTGACGACAATGCCCTTGCCTGAAGAAATGTTTACAATTAAAAAGTAAAATTAATACATTTTCCTCACGTAAATTTTAGAATTTATAATGAGATTACTTACTTAATTTGGAACTTGCTTATAAATAATACCTTCTTATCATTTTAATTTTAGAAACTGAACAGTACTTTTGGGAAATATTTTAACTGCAATAAAGCACCTGGGTATCGTAACTGTGAATTGTAAAATAATGAATAAAGAAAAAATGGGGGAAAGAAAACAGATTGGGGGAGGGGGCAGCAATGTTTTGTGGGCGTACAGGTGGCAACATGGGAAATCCGGCCCTGGGCACCGGCCGGTTGCTGGACTTTCCCATCACTGATGTAATACAACATATGCAGGGACAAGGGTGTTTGGAGCTCACAACATGATTTAGACATTTATCACCTTTAACACACGTCGTTTCTCAAGAAACATTTTCACATTTTTTAATTGTCTCTTTTGTTGTTTTTTGCTCTTTAATACAGGTCATCTTACATAAATTTAAAAACAGATCCGTAAATAGGTTTACCACTTTTCCAAAGCCAAATTTACGAGATTGCAAGGGTAGCACTAACATATTGTGCATCTTTTTTTTTAGCACTAATATCGTTCTTCACATCAACCGTAACTGTGCAGTACTGTTGGTACTAAATGCTATGCAATTTTGGGGACAAATATATTGTGATTTTAATGGGTTCACATTTATATGCTTCTTCAAGTCACCTTTCCCAACTTTGGGGATGAAAAAATTACAATGACACAATCAACAAAATGCAAAATAATGTTCTTTGATGTTAAAATGCATGGAAATACATCACAAAATACTTAACTGTAGAGTTACTTGGCACCATTTCAATAAGAATGGACCTACTCAAAAGTAAATAGAAGTGCACCAAAACACACATCATGCAACAATTTTCAAGGAATTATATTGTTGATGGCAACACATTTCTGTTGCCCTCCCATTTGGGAATGCAAAATGTGGCTCTTCAAGGGCATCACCAATAACCGGAGAAGAACACGCAGATTGCCGGTGGCTGCATTCGTCTTTGTGATCTTCATCTTTCCCTCTTTGGCCACATGCTGATATCACTAGCAAATGGAGTGGAGCATGCACGAAGGTACAGATAAACCACCTGTAAAAAACTGATGTGTGCCCTGATAAGCCTACCTGGGCTCATGCTGCTACACGTCCACGAGGATTACATGTCTGGGGTTATCATTGAAAGAATGTTCTGGTCACTGCCCTCACCTTCCTCAGCACGACAAGGGAAGTGAATTACCTTCTAGATCAGGCCAGCTGGTCTATGCAGAATAAGTGTGGTGGGCCTCCGAGTTGACTGTCGGGAGTCTGGAACCTTGTTCGGGTATCAGTGTCATGTGTGCGACGCCAGAGAAGCGACGAGAGAGCAAGCGAGTGGGCCGACAATGACAGTGACCAGCCAGAGTGAAGTGTACAGTGGAGAGTGAGACTGATGGGTGGGACAATTTAATTGGATGTCTGAGTAATGGACATTGGGAATGATGATAATAGACGAATTGAATATGTGTAAATAATAAGTGTGAATTGAGGACTGTAACCAATATAGACCAAGTGATAAGGACTGTAGTTAGAAATAAGATTGACAAACATTGCACTCACTGAGAATAACAATTAGTAGTAGAGATAGGTAGTTAAATGTTGCAAATAACAAATGTGTGTATTTTTATATCAGTGTAAATAACTTATAACTTAGGAAATTAAATTTAGGTTTTTTATTTTTATTGGGACCTGCATTCTTCATTAACTCTGATACGCCTCTGAGCACCTTGTAACAATATATTTTCTGGACCCCTGAATAAATTTAGTGACTTTATCTGTGCTGTAACGGAAACAGGTCAATACTATGCAACACTACAATTTTGAAAATGCCACCTTGAATAATGGAATTTTTTTTTTCTGACTGGCTTATTTATGTACTAAATCCAGTCTTGCAATTATGATAATTATGTGAGGTAATAACCTCAGATGTTAAATAATTTCACAAGTTTTGGCCAAAAATTCAAAATATTGGGACGATTAAAAATAAAAAATTATGGATAACAATTTTATATTGTAAAGAATAAAAATTTCCAACATTCAAACCCACATAACCATAACTTGATAACAATATGAAGATGATGTTAATATCCAGCGGGAGGACGGGAGAATGGGCGTAAAAGCAGGAAACTCCCACATACAGAAAGAGGGTTGGCAGGTATGAGACATCCTAATTCATTAGCAATTAATGAAAATAATAATATAAAGCCATCACGTAAAAATTGTTTACATGCAGTCAAGTATTCCTGTAAATGTGTGTAGATAATCAAGATTGTAGACTTCTTTTCAAAATGGTGGTAAACCTCAACCACATTTTCTGGAACTTTTTCTAACATCAACTTAAACCTCCAACCAAAGTTTTTCAATCTTTCAACTTACATCATGAATAAAGTGTTCACAGAATCTACAAAATAAGTGTGAACAGGATCAAACATCATGTGGTCACTCAGGAAACTTTGAAATCATACTTTCATGAAAAGACAAAGGAATTATCCAATCATCTCAGACGTAAAAATTTAAAGGCAATGCATAAAAATATAAATATCCTAACGCCATTTTACATTTTAACAATCACTGTGTAGGAATTAGTTTATATTGTTACATTAATGCCTAAGGATCATATCAGAGTTTGTGAAGGATGCAGGTCTTAATAAAAATAAAAGAACTAAATTTGATTTTTAATTTATTCACACAGCTGTTATTTACAGCATTAATCAATATATCTCTACTATTACTCTTTTCATTTCTCAGTGAGCCCAATATAAAATGTTCATTCTAACTCTAATTAACTCCCTTCTTAATGTTTCTGCTTGGTTGTAGTCAATTAACTCATACTCATCATCAACACACTTTATGTCTGTCTGTTGCCAACATCTCTAACGTCTTTCACTCATGCATCCAGTCCAATAGTCCAGCCTGCCAGTCGCACTATTCGTTGCGCCGATACTCGCATATTGAAGTTTTCCTCCCGATGGTCACTTCTCTCGCTGCTTGATTGTCATCTGTCGCTAAAACTCCAACAACTCATCCACTCAATAACTCCCGGCTCAGAGGCCTGTCACACTTTTATACTAGCTGGCCTTGACCTGGAAAGTTTGGCGCACCCTGAGTAACGCTAAGAAACTAGGGCAGCAATCCACCAGAAAATTCTTCAGATAAACATGGAAATTCAATCAGTTGAAACTCAGAAGTGCAAGCTGCAAAAGATTCATCGGGGAGCCACGCGCTGCAGCAAGCCTGTGTAAACTGATCATCGTGTTCGCCACCCATTGTTGGGTTACAGACGTGACCTTCACACATTTCCGCTCTCGCAATAAATGTGAAAAGGTGAGCGTGTATTACTGCCCCCTCCTCAAGTCTGTTAGTCCCGAACAGACACTGCAACATTCAGACATTCGTAGAGTGCCAGTCGGTCGATGTGGACCACCTTCGAATTCGCCGGCAAGTCTTGGCGACAAATCCGAAAGACTACGACAATGATCTTCAGAATCCTGCAGGGGCCTTCCCCACATTTCTGTAGCTTCAGGCAGTAACCCTTTTTACCACTGGGGGTTACAGCCACACCAGTTGTCCTCCTTGAAATACCTCGCCCAACATTATCATACCGCGTCTTCATCTTGTCACTATTTATTCTGAGGTGCTGTCGAGCAAAATAATGAATTACAACTAGTCTGTTACATAATTCACTGGCATAATCAGGCGCTGCAGCTTTCTCTTCTCCTGGTCGGCCACACACAAGGTCACTAGGAACACATAGCTCTCTTCCAAACAGCATCCTTGACGGTGTACCTTTGTGGACTCGTAAACTGCTGAGCGATAAGAAAGGAGAAACAATGGCACCTTTGAATCCCGATCATTTTGGTTGTCTGCCACAAAGATCGCCAGATACTGCTCAAGAGTGCAGTTAAGCCTATCAACCATTCCATCCGACTGAGGGGTGTTAATGCTGTAGTCCTAGTTTTTCCATCCCCAGAATCTTTGTTATCTCCTGGAATACCGCAGCTTCAAAGTTTCTTCCCTGATAGATGGAGTTCTAGTGGCACACCTAACCTCGAAAAGACATGCTCTACGAGTTCATCAGCTACAGTATGTGCTTCTTGGATCAGGAGGAGGATGGCCTCAGGTCACTTAGTAAAGTAATCTTGGGCCACCAGTAGATACTGATTACCTCTCTCTGCAACAGGCAAGGGGCCCAGAATATCTACTACCATCCTTTCAAATGAGGTTTCAACATTGTATTTCTGGAGGTGACCTTGTCCCTTGGTCCTTTCCTCGCAGTATAGGTGTCGCACATTCAGCACCACTTCTCAACATCCTCCCGACAATGAAGCCAGTAGAATCGCAGTCTAACTATGTTGAGGGTCTTTTTAACACCAAAGTACCTACTGGCTGCTGTATTATGCAGTTCCTTTAAGACCTCAGGAACCCTGCATTCTGAGAGGACCAACTATAACAGTGTATGTTTTCCATCATTACTTTTCCAGTTTCTGTAAAGTATGCCATTCTTGAGTACAAGGGAATTCTATTGTGCTCAGTATACTTTGACTGCTGCGCTCACACTAGATATCTCTTCCCATTTGAGCAGACAGCCAGCTTCTTTCCACTTTAGTAATAGCTGCAAAGTGGAATCATTCAGCCGATCTTTCCTAATAGCCTCATCACTCCAGATAGGTGTCCCATGACAAGATAGAAAACCTTGAATTCTTGTCGTCTGTACCTTCAGTGATTCGTCACTCTTGTCTTCCTACTTCCTAGTGTTTACAATGATGACACAATGTCTCACATGGCCTTCTAGAAAGTGCATCTGCATTGATGTGAAAGCAATCAGATCTGTGATGTATTTCAAAGTCATATTCGTAAAGATGCTGTATCCACCGGGCTATTTGACCTTCCGGATTCTTAAAGTTTAGTAGCCAGCGTAATGAAGCATGGTCAGTTCTTAGGATAAAATGTCTGCCATAAAGGTAGGGATGGAAGTGCAAAATTACCCTCACCATTGCCAGAAGCTCCCTGCGTGTAAAACAGTAATTTCTCTCACGCTTATGCAATGGCTTATTGAAGTATTCTAGTGGTTAGCACAGTCCCAATGTCAACATCACTAGCATTATTGTCCAAAATAAATATGCCCTCACTTTCCCGGAAACCCAGGACTGGTGGAGATATCAGAATTTAACTTAATCTTATTAAAAGCATCTTCACACTGAGTGGTCTAATAATATTTCATTTTTGCCTCAGTCAGTTCATGTAGTATTATGGCAATCGTGGAAAACCCAGGTAAAAATTGACGGTAATAGGGACATAATCCCAGAAAATTCAGCACTTCACTTCTTTCAGTTGCTGTCGGCCAATTTCGTATTTTCGTATTGCTTTGATCTTCTCTGGGTCTGTTTCAATTCCATGGAATGGCACTACATGTCCCAAGAAATTTATTTTCTTTTGGAACAGGTGACACTTCTTTGGAACTAGTTGGCTGCGACCACTTTCTGAAAAACAGAATCTAAACGTGATGGTTGCATCCTGTCACAACATCATCTAGGTAAACTCAACAGATATCTAATAGGAAGAATTTTTTCATCAAGCGTTCAAAGTTGGCAGTCTTCTCTTGGTTCTCTGGGCCCACCTCGCACAGCCATTACCCACTTTTCACGGCCAAAGTAGAAAACCATTGCGAACCTGATAGGCTGTTCAATGTGTCATCAACCCTTGGAAGCGGATAATAGTCTTTCTTGGTCACATTATAAAGCTGGCGATAATCTACACAAAACCTCAGAGAGTCATCTTTCTTCTTAACTAGTACAATGGGTGATGCCCACAGACTGCCCTAAGGATTTATCACACATTTCCTTCAGAATTCGCTCAACTGCCTCATGCAAAACTAAAGGCAGTCGTTTTGGTGCCTGCTTTATGGACCTGGCATCTCCTGTATCAATGTGCTGGCAGGTCACATTAGTCCTTCCAAGATCATTCGATCCACAGGAGAAGGCATCCCTACTTCTCTGCAGTAATTGAGAGACAGCCTTCTCCCGGTGCAAGTTAAGATTTCTTTTGTTCATACTAGCAGTTCATCCACTACTTCTGGTAGAGGACATTTTATTTTTTCTACTCTAGAATCTTCTGGAACATTTTGAAGTATCTGTGTGACCTGCTTGCAAACACCTATCATGGCCCCCCCTCCTCAAGCTGAATGGCACCATCGGACAAATTATCATTCCAGCTGGAAAATTGTTAGAATTAGAAGAGACCAAAGTCCCTGCTACAACGACTTTACCTGGCAGGATGTCAACCCTCTCTGCAGATTCAATTAGACCCAAACGCCTGACAAATTTTTTTGACATCTGCCTATCAACGACAATTTTACTAGAAGCGGGCAGCACAGTGGGTTGACCACATACTACTGGGCAGCTAACAGGGGAGGACAAATCATGCCGTGTTGATACCACCAACTCTGTACTGCCTACCCGTAGCACACCAAGTAGAGTATTGATACAGCACCAAAGCCTACGTAGTACATCAAGCCCCAAAATACATTAGTACTCTATTTCAGCTATGTAATATTGTGCTCTAGGCTAATGTCGCCAAGTATCAAGATCACTTTTCTCTTACCTTTAACTGGTCTGGTTTCACCTGATACTGTAGTCAAATAGCACCATTCCAGGCAGTCACTGGGTGATCACTGGGGGAAGATCCAAGGATGTCTGGTCTTACTACTGTTATGGTGGCCCAAATTCGACGACCATTTGGCAAGGAACATTTTTCAGGCTCCCCTCCACCAGTATTGCATTCCAAACCTGTTTCACCGACCGTACATGTAAGAACATTGGGGCTTCCCTCCAGCTGTCAGCAACCACTCATCCCTTAACTCCCAGCTCGGAGGCCTGTCACAATTTTATACTAGCTGGTCTTGACCTGGAAAGCCCTGACCTGGAAAGTTCGACGCACCCGAGTCAGGCTCTGAGAGACACAAGGGCAGCAATCCACCAGAAAATTCTTCAGATAAACACGGAAATTCTTTCCCATGTTGAAGGACAGAAGAGCAAGCCGTAAAGGATTTATGGAGGGTCACGTGCAGCAGCAAGCCTGTGTAAACTGATCTTTGTGTTCACCACCTGCTCTTGGGTTATAGGTGTGACCTTCACATGTTTCCACTCTCGCAAGGGATGCAAAGCAACAAGCACGTAACAATATGCATTTTGTTTTTGCATTCAAGTTAAACTTTTCTAATTATCTCCTTGCAACATTACTTGCTTTAACAGTTTTGATAGAATTTCCTGCAAAAATAAAATTATAATATTTTTGCTTATTTCTTTTTAGATGGAACAGTGTCTACTGAGAAAAAATGTTCAGATAATTCTAATATATACTGACAAATTATTAGTTAATTTTATGCAAATACTCTACAAAAATTACATCAAGCAACTCTGTGGCCGATTAAAAGATAAAATAGTCTTCCTACTAATTTTCTGAATTCGGACACTGTAGAGCCGCTATACTCAACCTGCGGCCCGCCGAGCTTTTGTGATTGGCCCACCTGGAGTTATCAAATTGCCAAGCATTTTAAATTGCGCGCTCATCAGAGAAACTATGGGCGCTATAAGGACATAAATCCCTACCGCGGTGTGCGCAGTGTGGGATATAGCAATCTCTCTTATTATCTCGCACAACTCAGTGTTGCGGGTTGCGCGAGCGAGACAGCCAGCGGCGGGAATTCCCCTTTTGCTTTCACACTTCTGTACCTACGTCTTGCCTTATTTGTCTTCACTTGTTTTAAATTTGTTTAAATGACACACACAAATTATCAAAGTTTGCCTGGTAATTGCAGTAAATTGGTTTTGTTCAGTGTAAAATAGTTATTTTTCTATCAAAATAATGTCAGGAGTGTCTTCTAAGTATAAAAGAAAAATATGTGATGAAAACTGATTGTTTCAAAACGAGTGGGAAACGGAATATTTTGTTGTTCCTAACAAAAACAATGCAGCTACTTGTTTGATATGCCGAGAAAGTGTTATGTTAAAGAAATACAATATTTCTCGTCATTTTAACACAAAACACAAATCGTTCAACGAAACGTTACCTTCTGGATTGTCTTTAAGAAGTGAGAAATTGAGTTTTTTTTAAGAAGTCATTGCAACAACAGCAAAATGTTATGTCCGTGGCATTATCACAAGACTCCGCAGTAACCATGGCATCATATCAAATTTGTTACATTCTTGGTAAGCATATGAAACCATTCACCGATGCAGAAATTGTAAAAGAATGCTTTATTAGTGGGGCCAATGCACTTTTTGATAAATTCAGCAACAAAATACAAATATTGTCNGCGCCAATGCAATGTTTGATAAATTCAGCAACAAAATACAAATATTGTCTAATATAAAAAAACTACAGCTCTCCGATTCAACCTGTATAAGGCGTATTGAAGATATTTCAAAATTCATCTACGATAACTTATTAGAGAACCTTACAAACTGCAAGTTTTTTAGCTTGGCTTTCGATTCCAGTACCGACGTTTCAGCAACATCGCAATGCTTGGTGTTTGTTAGATATTGTACAGAACATAATTTAATCTTTGAAGGTTTTTTGAAATTTCTTCCAATGAAAGGTTAAACCCAAGGCACAGATTACCTTGATACTATTTGCAATTTTTTAGAGCAGAATAAAATTGATATACAAAAAATTGTGTGTGTTTGCACCGATGGCTGTCCTTCAATGACTGGATCCGAAAATGGATTTCTTACGTTGTTTAAGAAAAAATATAATTTAACAAATTTAATTACATTTCATTGCATTATCCATCAAGAAAACTTGGCGGCACGTGTTGTAAATCCAGAAATTGAAGCTGTGATGAAGACGGTTATCAATATTGTCAATTACAAGAGAATTGAACCACAGAAAATTTAAAAGTCTTTTGGAAGAACTGGGAAGCGAGTATAATGATGTCCTTTTACATACCTCAGTGCGATGGCTTAGTAGAGGAAAAGTTTTAGAAAGGTTTTTTTCTTTACGCCATGAAATAATACTGTTTTTAGAGCAAAATAATAAAGTGTACCCTGAGTTACTAAATGATGGATGGTGGTGTCTTTTAGCCTTTCTATGTGATATTACAGAAAAACTAAATAGCCTCAATCGGAGTTTACAAGGTGAAAATAACATAGTCTCACAGATGGCGAATAAAGTATTTGCTTTTGAGGAAAAGCTAAAACTTTATCATGAAGAACTACAGAACAAACAGCTGCACAATTTTCCAACTATAATTAAGATAACAGAGGACCGTATCGACATTTTTGAGGAAAACTGCTCTACAATTTTAAATTATATAACTGCACTATTAGATGACTTTCATAAAAGGTTTCAAGATCTAAGAAAAATTAAAAAAATGTTTGTGCTTGTAGAAAATCCATGGCATTTAGAAACAACCACTATCTCAGAGCTGGCTTCAATTTTGAATTGTAATTACCCAGAGTTGTTAGATGAATTCATCGATTTTAAAAACGACACCCACCTAGAAATTTTGTTTAAAGAAAAAGGGAAAAAAGGAGTATGTGGAATTTCGGAGCATTATTCCCCAAAAATATAAAAGCGTCCAAAGGAGTGCTCAAATCCTAATAACATTCTTTGGGTCGACATACGTGTGCGAATCGTCTTTTTCAAAAATGAAGTACACAAAGAATGTGTACAGAAACAAACTTACAGACTCTCATCTGGATGATGTGATAAGGTTAGCAAGCAGCAACAAGCCAGATCTTGATAAGGTTTTCAAAAAGTGTTCACAGTATCAAAAATCACATTAAAATGTTTAAATAAACTATCTTTGTTAAAGCCTAAAATATTTATGTTTATAAAAAGTAAATACATGGTTAAATGTTAAAATTAAGTTTTTTATTTACTTACACCTAAACAATTTTTACTTGCGGCCCGCGACACTATGACTGAACGGTATTTGTGGCCCCTATAAAAAAAAGGTTGAGTATGGCTGCTGTAGAGCAAACATAAATTATACTTATGAAGTAATTAAATTGATTTGATTGAAAATTTAACATAGATTTGTTGTAACAAAGTGCACAGCACACGAGTTATATTAGTGAAATCTGTTCACTTTTCACAACATCCACGTTAAGAATTTAAAATCCTGGTAAAATAAATTATTAATTTTTTTTTCTGACCTTTTCAAAATTGCAAACATTATGCACAGCATTTTGAAACCTGCAGATTTATGACAAACACTTAAAAATCTTAATATACTATAACAGAAATATTATCAGAAAGTAACTTTAATATTTCTGTAACCTTCACTTTCCAACCTGTAACACTGCTGAGGAGTAAAAAATTCAGGCTAACATTTTACTGTTCATTCGTGCTTACGAAACCAGGGTCTTAAACATACAGAGTACACCAATACATTTCCTCACACTGCAGCTCAAACACAACACATGTGTATCTATAAGTACGCAATACTTAAGAGCTAAAATTATGTCATCAATTATAGTCGAATGTCTGCTGTGCAGACAATGATTCATGAAAAAAACTTTTTTTGAAAATGTTATCTGTTAACTAGCAAGTAGGCATTCTACATCATCTACATAAAAATGTAGACCAATTAGGAAGCTACTCAAAAAGGTTGAAGAAATTTGAAGCTACTCAAGCTTTAGCTACTGCAAAATTATTTTCCAAAGCTGTTAATAATACTAGTTTTTTTGTATTGATTCATCATAAGTAAGATTAACTGACAATGGCAAAAATTGGTCTACACTTTCTAAACACTAGGTTACGGTGAAAGTAAAATGAGCTGTACCTACATATCAGTCGGAATAGTCGCTCACCTGATGCATTGGATCGTACCCCATGCTTCCGTCCGTGTATGGAGGCTGTGAACAAACACACGTGACCTGTCACCAACAACCATAAATGTCACAGCACAGGGAGTCACAACAGCACACACTACAGTACAGTACAGCCAGCTACCAAGTCCACCGTCAAGTGCACACTCAAAGAGAGTCAACACCAGCCTGCCTGCCTGGAAAACTGCAAAAGGTAGTAGAGGAGCAGAGCCGTCCAGGAGAGGGGCAGAGCCATCCAGGAGAGGGGCAGAGCCGTCCAGGAGAGGGGCAGAGCCGTCCAGGAGAGGGGCAGAGCCGTCCAGGAGAGGGGCAGAGCCGTCCAGGAGAGGGGCAGCGGTGAAGTGAAACTCAGATAGGAAACAGGAAATGTGTTCAAACACATCCACATCCACACAGACCACCAGGACATGGGACTGAGCTAGGAAACCAGTGAAGGGAGGCAATGGGTTGAGCCACATGCATGCCAACAGTTCCTATGATGCAATAACACTTGTCAGTCTATTTGACGCACCAAAGGCCAGTTTCTTTCAATTTGTGATAGGACTTTGCAACCACCCACTCAGAGCAATCGAGCAATAAGTTAAAGTGTCCACATAGGTCCACTGTTGTTATACAAAAAAACTTCAGACCTTAAGGGCACTATCTACCTGGAGCTTCTTGTATATTTGAGGTGCAGACACTAACTGTGCCGCACACGACAAAGGAAAAGCAAATATTGACAAGTTTATAATTAAAGTCCATGTTTTGTTACCGCCACATGAAATTTCGCGATTCAGCCAAATAGTGAACTAAGCTTTAGGACTTGTCACATCATTCGACTGCCCTGTCCAGGTTTACCTACGTAATGCTACCACTGGAAGCTGACACACTGTAATACTGAAGCACACTTTTATAGGTAACAACATTACTGCCTTCTTATATGCTAATGTGTTACAGTCAATGCATAGAGGCAGGCAATATGTACGTTTTTGTGCAGATCTGATTGGTAATGACAATTCAGTGCCATTCAGGATGCTGATGCAAAATAATCTAATGAACATAAATGTTTGGTTTATTGTAAAGAGGTCAGAATTCTTTGTTGTAATTTACCTCATGCTGTCTAGAATCGATAGTGTCCACTGGCCTGTAGATGCTGCACAGTGAATTCTTTACACATGTTTCCAAGATCCTATAATCTGCCACCTCTAATCTCTCGATTCCCTGCCCATATGATGTGAATAGTATATAAGATTTAAGAAGCAAGGTCTCCTTGAATGTCTATACAGAAGTTTTGTTTGTAACAGTTCCACGAGGTTACAGTGGTCACCACTGCTGAGGTTGCTTTTGCATCTCTCAGTGCAATATTGCAGGTGAGGCCAAGATTAAGTTATGTACCTGTTCCAACTATCTGCTGGCAGACTGAGATGGTCATTCATGTCTCCTTAGACACACATATATACTGTATACATACAGCACCGTCCCTAGCAAAAGCAAGGCCACGTGCAAAAACTTCTATGAGGCCCTGCCCTTCCCTGGCCAGGCACCGCTTAGACTAGGTATAACAATGGCTACATATTGAGTATAGCCTACAAACAATATCCTCTGCTTTCAAGAACAGATGCCTTATTACCTAACATTTTTTCTTAGGTATGAGGCCTTGTGTGGTCGCACCTGTTGCACATCCCTAATGACGGCCCTGCTTATCGTTGACCACAGGACCTCAGTAGTAGATTCAAAATTATTAATTGTAGCCTGTGTTCCTTGCTGTTAATAAGAATCTCAAAGAAAGAGCAACAATGCTGACATTACATACTGTTACGATTACAAGACAAGAAGCGAAGCCGGGTAAGACAGGAATACGGCCAACGACTGTTATTAAAACAATGTTCACAAACAACGGGGACTGTAACGCAACAATTGAAAACGCAGGAATCTGCCGAAGTAGGTAGAATATACTTCATTTCATATAAGTTGGCCAGATTCTGAAAGTCAGTGAGTGGCAAATTGACGTACTCCAAACAAACAACGTACCTGTATCAGCTGATGCATGAACGAACGAAAATTAATATTACCTTGGCTATTCTGAGTGTATCGCCGGCGCACATCAGACACACAGGAAATACGCAGATAAGAATGAGTTCCTAGATTAATTAATACATTTTATTTTACGTGGTCATAAAACAGCAGTTTTTAGTATTGAAAACTAAACTTCGTGCTAAAGTAGAAATGCATAGGTGTTAAAAATTAAAGGTACATTAAAACAATCCGTATCCAAACGAAATGCAATTTCAAAATCTTTTTTCACGTTTTATCCCCCTTTCTCCAACCCGGCATTCCTTACGTGTTTGATATTAATTCCAAAAGCATACAGAAATATTGCATAATATTGTTGAATTATTTTTTCTAATAATTTGACGAAATATATTTCAAATTCGTGTCGTTCCGAGCCAGTAATAGAAGAACAGTCAACTTTATAAAAACGCTACCTCTTAAGCGATTTTGAGTACTTGTCATTTATATTCGGCAGGTAATCGTTCGTCTACGTAAATTATACGCCATATTGTTCCTGTACCATATTTTCTTGTTTCCGAACAAAGTGGGACACGCGTGAATAGTTTTTAAACAATTCTAACGTTATTCCACGTCACATATTTCCAACTCGAATATATTAGCTAAAACGTTCAAAGTGTAATAATAGCTACAACTATCGTCTCGCAAATTCACTGTCTTGACAAATTAAAAAAAGTTAGCAAATATTTGATTTTTCCACTGTTTTAAAATTACTTTTATAACCTACTAATTTTATTTTAGACAAAAGTCAGTCTAAAATATTTTAAAATTTGTTCAGCATTACATTTTTTTGTAGTTAGTAAATTTTAAATTAATTATTTATACTTTTGCCATTTAACATAACAATTTACTGATTAATGATTTATGTACACATTACTTTTACTACAATCACAGCTACGTATTTCTGAGTAGCAAGTTTGCCTAAAAGTCCCACGAACAGTACATTGAAAAGGGGATCGGCTGATAATAACAGCATGAAAATAAACAACATCGTTGCCATGTGGCCGATCAGTTGATGGCGGACGGATACGTAGTCAGATGTAAACAGTGGTGCTACTTTCGCAGACCTGTCAAAATCTGACCAACTTACATGGTACAGAGTATATCTGGGTCTGGATGACACAGTGGGGTTGCGGCAATTTCATCAACATCTAAAGGCAGTAACCCCGCCCAGGGTACAAGGGAGAGCCAATAGGAATCAAGGATATCGGAGAAGATGGGCGTGAACAAGAAGTGTGATGGACACGGCGGCTAAGGGCCGGTGGGTCAGTCGGCGTCAGTCCTCCCTGAACGGCGTCTCCGTGCGGTGTTGGG
>NQII01000613.1:455383-575763 GCA_002778355.1 Clitarchus hookeri | reverse complement strand
GGGGTAAGTGTCTTACACAAGGGTGAGAGAGCGAGCCCAGAGCCCCTTATATCCCTGCCCTCCCATTGTCCTTAACACCTACCTCAATCTCTAACCCCACTAACCACATCACGCTATAATTATTTTAAGTTCAATCAGTAAAGTTCCTCCTGAAATAATTAGTTTTGTTTAATTAATTGTCACCCGACTTCCCTTCATGAACTGCATGAACTATACTCCCGTTAAGAAAGTATAACAATACTCAGTCTTTATTAAGGCTCCAGGGTGCAACACTCACTTTCATCTCCTAATCTCTTCAAAGGCAATAAACACGTCACTATATCACAAAATGTTGAAGGTGTGTTTGTTGTACGTCTCTGTATTACTTTAAATGTTCTGTACCACACATTTCATATCTAAAAATTATCATGGAAAAAGCCAAACAGACATCTACCAGAACTTGAAAACAGTTTCTCAGTAAACGTTTTCTACTGAAGCACTGCTGTCCCAAGTATATGGCAACATGAATAATTTTAAACTTGTAGGTAGGGCCTACTGTCTCGCAGATAGTGACATAATTACAGACAAAGCAAGTTGTTCATAAAAGCAGAATGAGGAAGGAATCAGTCATGGCCTGTAGTAAGGAACTATCCCAGTATACGCTTGGAGTAATTGTGGGAAACAAGTCCTCCAAGGTGCGAGTTCAGGATGAAGGACATGAATGTGGCTGAACTTAGAAACGGTTGATACNGAGAGATAAAGAGTAAGAGAAAAAGAGAAAAAAGAGGATAAAGAGAGAAAAATGTAAATAGACAGATAAGAGAAAAATATGTAGAGAAATAGAGAGATAAAGAGTAAGAGAAAAAGAGAAAAGAGAGGATAAAGGGGAAAATAAAGAAAGCTAATGAGAGAATTAGAAAGGGAAAATGAAAGAAAAAGAGAGAATGGGAGAATGAGAGAGAATAAGAGAAATAGAGAGCATGAGAGAAAAGAGAGAATTAGAAAAAGGGAATAAGAGAGAGAGAGAGAGAGAGAGAGAGAGAGAGAGAGGCGCACATACTGTATACACACACATACCTGTGAGCCAGGCATGGAGGAGCTGTAGTCGCCGCCGTTCATGTTAAGGTTGTAGCCCATGCTGTCCTGGGGACCGCTCGGCGGGGCAGGCGACATCATGGGGGTGGGCGTGCCTTGCGAGGAGGGGCCCATGCTGTACGGCGAGGCCCCTGCAACACGCACATCCCCTCTCTGTAGGAGACTACGTGTTCCTGGCGTACAGCTCAACACACACAGTGCTTGAGGCACACAGCGCTGCTCCAGTGTGCACAACATTCACTTATACATGATATAGTCAGTCTCACTCTTAAGATTGCAGTAAGGAGTGCATGACGCACGCTGTCTCCACATGGCTAGCGATTATCAACAGCCAAGAAGTTATGCTGAGATGACAGAATAAGTGCATACGTACAAAAATTTGCAAATTGTTATAGTACTGTATAAATGTAAAATTGTTTGATTAGCTACCCACTGCAATCTAAGAGTGAGACGCACTATAGAAAACAAAGAGTACGTCATTTTAGTAGAGAACATTTTTATATATTCTCTCCACTTAATTGTGGTATTCTATGATAAATCTTAAGGCCGTGCTACATTCACCGTAACAACATACCAGAATAAGATGGACACCTGCTCGCAGTAACCGCATAAGGAGGATTGAACATTTTCTATTTTCTTATGCAGAGTGGTTCTATACCGACCAATCACAAGAAGGCAATTCCAACAACGGAAGTCATTGCAAAACTAACTTGTGTCAGGAAAGTGTGTTTTATGGACCTAGTATAAACATTCCCGACTTCCGTTCATATAAACAAAATAACGATAAACTATGTATTGAGACAATTTTCAATTTAAATTAGTTTTGATAACTTTATATGAATTAGTTGATTCGAAGTAAAAAATAAAGGTCATATTTTTTTTAAGGGTTTGTGATAT
This sequence comes from Clitarchus hookeri, assembly GCA_002778355.1. Lineage (NCBI taxonomy): Eukaryota > Metazoa > Arthropoda > Insecta > Phasmatodea > Phasmatidae > Clitarchus > Clitarchus hookeri. The sequence continues at coordinate 573,792 of NQII01000613.1, read as the reverse complement.
CTGCCAAAAATAATACTGCAACATTTTTTATGTGAAATTAAGTTAACCAACAAAAAAAAAAAATCATAGCAAACACAACATTTTTACTGAGAGAAGTTAACCAACACACGGTTCGTAAATTTCTGCGATCCATGTGAACAGTTTTTTTATTTCCTGGTCGTTTCTGATTGGTCGCATTATAGGCCCTACCTTTCTTACTGTGAATGTAGCACGCATTTTTTTAAAATCGCATCCTGACACTACTGTTATTTTCTTATGGTAACGTTACGGCGAATGTGCACAGCCTTTACTTAACTAATGTGGCCTAACCTAACTTAACCTAACCTAATACATATTGGTTATCTTTCTAGGTGTGATTTCTTTATTTCAAGAAAGATACGTATGTAAGAAATAAGATGTATAAAATAAATGGTTGAAACAGAAGATCTAGGGATGCCAAAACAATGAAGTACAATGTCCTGCCGCTGTGTACAGCAAGGGGTAAGTTGCAGACGGCCCAGTACACTGCCTGCAGCTGTACGCCTCGAGCACACCACACTCAAAGCCACACAACCTGCAATAACAATATGATTCGGTTTACTTTTAAAAACCTAGCAAGACCAACTTTTGCCTAATGTTCGATTATGGGTCAAATTCTTGTATATATTTCCAAAGCTCGTCTGACGAGAAAACCTCGTAAGGCGGAGAGAGCTCCGCCATCTTGGAATGCCGAGTATTCCTCCTGAACTTAACTTCCACATTCTATATTTAAAAGTCAAGCTTGTCAAGGACATCTTACAAGTTATTTCGAAATCAACCTTCTTTTTCCCACGTCACTCACTTCACATCAGTAACCGTAACAGAGGTTCCCTCATTATTTACATTTTTATTTGTACCACATGGGAAAATACAGACGTAGCTGAAACCGTACAAACTTCACAAATTCTGTTAAGCAGGCCTCAATGTCATGTCAGGGTTGATATTTAATGTCTGGTCATAATGACTGATTACAAAGATTTGTAAATAAATTCACCGATATAACTAAGAAGCCTATTTTATGGATGCAAATAATTTTCATGAAGTAAACATCATATTGCACAATCATTCTTGTGTGCTTTAAATGAAATATAGCGGTAGCCAATAACGGGAATAAGCAATGTAACTTAACAAACAATTTGATTTTGTCATACCATTGTGGACCTAATTGTTGTAGTATGCAGTCTTCTTTTGAGTTCATCCCACAGATTTTCTAAGGGATTCAGGTTGAGTGATTGAGGAGGTGTGTTAATGACTTTTGGACAGTTATACAAAAGCCAGCTCTTGACAATGTATGACTTTTGTTTTGGGTCATTATCTTGGTAGAACTTAAACGTGTTCCTAATGCCCAGATTATCATCCCTCTTGTGTAGGTTTGCTGTCAGGGTGTTGAGATGGTCTTCCTTTTTCATTGTTCCATCGACACGTACAGCCTCTCCAACACCTGCTGAAGATATACAGCCCCAGATCATAATACTACCTCCACTGTGTTTCACAGTAGGTTGTATGTTCCCAGGTTTTAGTTCCTGATTTGGCTTGCGCCATACTGTTACCCTGCCATCTGAACCAAACACATTCAATTTCGTCTCATCAGCAAAAATAACAACATTCCACCAATTTTCATCTTTGCCAGCGTGGTCTTTTGTGAACGTAAGTCGTTACTTCTATTTGCCTCATTAATGAAAGGCTTCTTTCTAGATACCCTGCTATTATATCCTGCTCTTCTGATAACTCGTCGTATGGGTTCTGGATGGACGTTCTTTCCGCATTCATTGAGTACCTCCGTTGTAAGTTTGCAAGCACTAATTTTCGGACCTTTCTTTATTTTCCTGATTACTAGACGTTCTTCTCTCTCGCTTAGTTTCTTTGGCTGTCGTTTTTGAGGTACCGAATCTATTCTGTCTTCCTTCTGAAACCTTCTTATGATGTCTGCAACAGTGCACCTCGGCAGATTCAAGTGCTCCGCAATTTCTCGTTGAGATTTCTTCTTTGCATGATGAAAAATGACCAGCTGCCGCTGTTCAAACGTCGTATTCCTGCCCTACGTCCCATTTTCCTGACTAACGCAGCCAACAGAGCTACCCAATAGAACCTCTCAGCGCAGAGAGCTTACAGCGAATGAAACGAGGTACGAACGCAATGTGCATCGTGCCTGTGCCACGCGTCCACCACAACTGGCTGAATATTAAAGTGACGTACTTATGAAGCACGCGAGGACAAAATATTGTGTTTCATTAACTTACACTGCTCATTTCAGTTAGGGTAAATGCACCAGTAGTCGACAGTGTACCCGTAGTCGACACTGTGGGTTTTAATACCAAATAATAAGGCTTAAGAACATTGTTTAGCGATACTCTTATTTGTGGCGGCAAACTTAATGCCTCCTGTATGAGAAACAATGGTTGCCATGCGGATATTGGCGGGTAAAATGTGATAAGAGTGACCGTTGAATCTGCACTGTTGATCAGTCGTCAAAGTGGTGTGTTCACAACGGTCTACTGACAAGGAAGGTAAGATTAACTTCGCGTTTATTTGTCCGAAAAACATTGTCCATTGTGAATGCTTTCATTTTATCTTCATATTAGGTTGTTTTGCTCCTAAATTGCACCTTAGGTTGTTTAAATTCATTATTTATTCAAGGTGTGAGACGGTGTCGACTACTAGAGCTCATTTCTTAACATTTTGCAGTGGTCGACATCCATGTCGACTACTGAATCCCCCTAATGTTTTCTGTCAGGGCTTATAAACTAACTATTGAGTGGCTAAAATCAAGATTGTTGAACTGCTCAGATATAGTTATTTCAGGTTAGAACCTTTTACTCAATAGTCGACATTACGAATTATAAATACAAATCAAGTAATAGAGGGGATCTCTAGGCCACTGATATTTGGAGGAGATTCTTTAAATATTAGATATCAGTTTCCACATCCAGTTAGCGTAGATTTTTGATATACTTTCCTGAGAGTGTTTGTTTTAGTACTGGAGTTTCTAATAGTTTTGTTCGTGTTTTGTTGAAGAACTAGTCTCTAATTTACATGTATTAGGTACAACCCTCTAAATAAAGAGCTTGTGTATTATGAATAGTTGTGAATTACTTATAAGTAATGTACTTACTAAACTCAGTTATCTACCTTGTGGTACAGATTTTGTTTACCAACCATAAAACTATTTTGTGGGCCAAAAATATGCACGTTATTTTTAACACGACAGTTTCTTTAACAAGAATGAGCTCTAATATTGTAGATAAAATGAATCATGTTAAAATAAAACGAGTTATTCAAGTGTTTCTAACGTTTTTTTTAACCCTTTATGCTTTCAAAACACCCATGTCGACTACTGGCACATTCGATTTTCGACAGTGTCAACTACTAATGCAAAACATGGGTGTTTGAATATGTAGGTTTTCTAATACTGTTAAACAATGTATACGTTTGAGACAATTACTAGAGCAACATAAGAAGCAGGTGAACTAGGAAAACGAAACTGCAAGTTGAGAGTTTAACAACAAACGGAAATATGAGTGCAAAACTGAGATTTCGAGCTTAGGATGTCGACTACTGGTGCATTTACCCTATTGGCTACTATTGCATTTCATTTAAAGCACACAAAAATGATTATGCAATACGTTTTATGTTTATCTTCATTTCTAATGTAACATAAGGCCATACAACTGCGATAATCATAGGTGGCTGAATATTAATGAGAGCCACTGTATGTAGTTATTGTTTGAAGAAAGCATAACTTCTTGAACGTTGATGATCGGAGCCATGTAGCAACACAGCGCGCCATATGCTCTGCATTGCAATCTAAGAGTGAGACGCGCTATAGTGTACGCATGCTGCGGGGACACTGCGCTCCGCCCTAACTTCACAAAATAACAGTGAAAATGGCCCGCGAACAGAACTAAAGTGGCCTGCGAGACGTCTCGTAAATAACAGACTGCAAGGCTGCACTAGTGTTATAGTGTGATAATAATGCATGTCAGAATAATTATCGATATTTATAATAAAACTATCTTCCCAGTATTTGTATAGAAACCGTGAAAGACTGAGACTTGCGATTGTTTTAATTTAAACACGAGTACCTCGGAGCCTGTAACTCACTCAACAATATAAGTTAATAATGTTGGCCGCAGCACGAACTAGAGGTGTGTATTTGGGCGGCAGACAAGTAGGAGGGAAAGTTTTTGTATAGCCCTGGGAAGTGTGCGAGCGGCACGGCAGCGCGTGGTAGAGGTAAGACTGCCGCCGCTCTGCACACGGCCCTGCTGGCCGGGGATATCCCGGCCTAGCCCGCCCCATTCTGACTGTCACGAGCAACGTTACAGACTCGTGATATATTAACTCCATTTCGTGCCGCCTTTTCCTTTTCCTCCAGTGCCGGGCTCCTTGCAGCTCCTTCCTCTAGCCCTCGCCGACCACCACACACTGCCAGTGCCGCCGCACTCTCAAGGCCGCTCCCACTCTCTCTTTCTCTGTGCCTCCCTCAGTCTTTGTCTATGCCCCTCTCTTTCTTCCACTTGCATTTTACCCACTTCTATTTTACAAGGCGTGTCTATTGATTATTACTATTACAATTTAAACGGACTGTGTCCACTGCCTAATGCAAGTGTTAATTTCATTTCCTCTTTACTGTACTGTTTCTGGTGTTGCAAACAAAATTTCTGAAACTTGCTGTACTTAGCTGGCAAAAAACTTGTTTCGTTATCACACCCAATAAGCTGTAGGCTCTGTGTTCGATGATGAGTGACATGAACCAATCATAACGTAGCCCACCAAGGCGAACCAGGTTCGATTCCCGGCAGTGTCACACTCGGATTTTCGCATGTGGGAATCGTGCCGGGCGATGCCGCTGGTCGGCGGGTTTTCTCGGGGATCTCCCGTTTTTCCCCATCCCACCACACTTCACTCTCAAGACCTCGATGTAAGAGCCGCTCAAATCTCTCCGCTCCAATCATAACGTAGCACAGTTAACTAATCTGTTAGCTCCAGGGAAGAAGATTGAACGCAGATCTTTGACGTGTACAGTACTGGTAAATATAACCTTCCTGTGCAACATGTACAGACTATTTGCATGGTTACGATGGACGTGATGTGGTTATGAAAACAAAACACGTAAATAAAATACTAGTAGTCGTTAAAAAACTGTTTTATATATAATTTTTGGCATTTGTAATAAGTTTTCTTCCTCAGGCGAAAGAGACAGAATGTTTGACACAGGGCGCAGTCCATTTAAATCCATAACACAGCTACAAAATGTAATATAACAATTTTGTTCCTACGACAGGGCACACATAAATAATAACTTTCTATTTTTTTTTATTGCTAACACACCAATTGCTGCGGTTACCTGCTGCAGTGTAACTGCCGAGAATAAATAAATGATTTACTTTATGCGGTCTACTACACTGGTAATAACAGCAACCACAAACTCTACCGACTTCAGAAACAAAAACTCCTAGTGTCATGTCGGTTCATAAAACGGAATACCGAGCGAGCGAACTGTCCGGTTGCAGCGAAAAATACGCAATTCGAAAATGGCGGTATCACCCCCAATTTGACTCTCCACGCATTGCGTTTTAACTAGCGCCGTAATTGTATTAGTGGTATTCTCAGGGACATTGCGAAGCTGTGGGTGGATAAGGTTATCTCTCTCACACAGGCCTCCTTTTCACCGGGAATACAGAAGACGAGACGCAGGGCGACACGAGAGAACATCTGCAGTGACTGTACGGCGTACCACGTGTCTGCGCAGCACACTGGCGCACACTACCTCACTGGCAGCAAGGCTGGGCTCGCAATAGTCAGTCGCATCCGTCTGTCGTTCTCGTCCTTCAGTTGAAAGCGATTCACAACAATCCGTTGTCCGTCAATCGTTCTGTACGGCAAAATTTCAGTGTGGCAACTTAACATCACGATCTTTCTTTAGTTGGAGATATATTTTGGTTGGTAATACATTTTCAAGAGAGAAATGTTTTGGGAAAATAATTTTTACTAAGTAATAAGAATTTATGCAAATTTTTTTTTAAATTTTAAATTTTTCAATTTACTACTAAAAATAAATAAACACAGATCCCCCGCCTTGCATTTTATTTCAAAGTGCGTATTCGCGTCTAAGGAATATCGTCAGAAAGCGGTGGCTCATACATCCGCCCATCGAAAGTTAAGGATTGGTAAATATTTGACGGATGAGAGCATAGAAAACAAGTTACCCTGCGATTGATTGAAGATTACGTGACCGCCAGACGGACGGACGACTGCGAGTCCAGTCTAAGCCGCAAGTACGAAGGCAATCGGAAACGACTGCTACAGTCGAGCGACATGCACTAACAAGCGAGACAATAAGACGCCACTGCTCCCTTTGTAGACTTTCTCCCAATACGTATTGAACAGGCAACTTGAGTCAGGTTCGTACTCGTGGTCGGTGATTCACAGTGATTACTGATGCAGGTACTGAACAAAATGTACTGCTGTAAACCAACGTCTCGCAAGAGAAAATACCAGTGAACTCAAAATCATACGTATCGAAACATCTGTAAGTGATCGGCGGACACAGATTCGCAGGGTTTTATACGATATCTTAGACCTAGCGTACCAGCCCTTTTCCTAGAAAACTGTGCAGCCGATCTTTTTCGGGTAAGATGCGTTGTAGTCAAACATTTATGGGTGAATTGAATGGCGAACCTTACATTAGCTGGAACCTGCTGGAAACTGCAGGAAACTAAGTCAACTTCAGAATTTCAAATGGGAAGATGGTACATAAATTAATATCGTTGAATATAGCTAGCAAAACTAAACATTTCTTGCCTGGAAAGTTTATTTTGGTATGTTTCGCCGTTAAAAATACTCTCTGGCATGCCCTAGTTGCAACGTGCAACGCCACGCCAGCAAAAGATGCGAGTGGGAACTGTTGACGCTAGATAGCATTACTTGCATATCCTCTCTGTTTGTGCCATTCCTTGTGTCGAATAAGAGGCGTTTTGGCAGTGCGTACACTGTGAAAGGTTTCTCGCGTAGTTTTAAAACTCATTTATGTTATTCGTGCAGTAACAACGTATTCTAACTAAGATACATGTGATATGCGTATAGTGCTCGGATAATGTCACCAGAATTACCGACAAGCAAGAGCGGGGTCTATGGACGGCGATATTAAAATCGTCCACGCGGTCACATGTTGTTCAGCGATTGGAGGCACGGATTCGCGATAGTGGCCAGGTGCAACCGACCTACAATCATAACAATCAAGTCAGAAGAGGTGTTAGAGGCATTAGACGTGCAGATATTATTGCCGCAATAAATCTGGACCCACGTGTCTCTACTCGAAGAATAGAAAGGGATTCAGGGATGAGAAAAGTACCATCTGGAGAATTCTACACGACGCGACGGTAGTTGCATCCCTACCACATTCATGTCAATCACGCATTAACCGAAGATGATTTCCAGACAAACTACTTTTGCAAACTGGTTTTTAAATCAAAATCTGGACTTCCCAACTATCAAGCTGTGGACTGATGAGGCCACTTTTAAATCTAATGGGGATGTAAATATTCACAATGCTCACTATTGGTCAGTAGAAAACCCTCATTGGTTACGTCAGCAAGACAACCAGCAAATGTGGAGCCTAAATACCTAGAGCGGACTCATCCATGATCAAGTTACCGGATTTTATTTGTTTCGATAAACAATTAAATGTTGAGTGGTACTCTGAATTTCTGCAATCCTCTCTGACCGAGTTGCTAGAAGATGTTCTACTAGCAACATGGTTGTTAATGTAGTTGCAACAGGATGGATGCCCGGCCCATTTTTCCGTGGTGGCCAGGCGTACTTTAAATGAATTTTTTCCTGGTCGAAGGACTAGGAGAGGGGGACCAGTGACTTGGCCACCACGGTCGCCAGACTTAACTCCTCTTGATTATTGTTTCTGGGGCGCATCAAAGACACTGTGTATCAACATTGTCCTACAACGTGAGATGAAATGAACGACCGAATTCGGGTAGCATGCCAGTCGCTGCCAGCTGCAGAGATACTTCGGGGTATCCAAATTGCACTAAGATGGGAACGAATGTAATTAGGACAAGGCGGAAAGCATTTCGAACACCTATTATAGTAAACAGAAAACACGTGAATGTGTTCTTTTGTAATAATTTCCAAACAAATATTTCTAATTTAAAAACCATAATTATTTTACTGTTAAAATGAAAAAAAAAGTACGTTAATTTTAAATTGGAAGTGTAAGAAAAGTGCTTCCCTCACTACAACATTAAAAACGTATTTTTAAGCACATCCATTATCCTACAAAATTGCTGTTTCGTTTCTTAAGCGCTGTTCAACTCGTCAGCGCCAAGGAGATTTTTTGATGATGATATCGAATCGGCGAATCATTACATAAGATTTTCCATACAAAAAACAGTTCAGTTTTGCGGCCTCTAGTTAACGATACTAATGTTTTACCATCTTACCACTTGAAATTCTGAAAATGACTTCGTTCCTCCAGTTTCCAGCAGATTCCAGGCTTTGTAAGGTGACTTCATCCTTAAAGGTTTGCCTACAACGTATTTCATCCGAAAAAGCACGGACGAGCCGTTTACGAGAAAAGGGGCTGCTACGGTAGGTCTGGGACATTCTGTTTATTAACTTCCCGATATAAATGTATTCCCGAAAAAAATGGAGAAACATTTGTGGCTGGGTTATTCGGAAAAAAATTATTGTACGCAGCACGTTGCATCTGTGCCAATAAGCCGCTGTTTCTGGGGGCGTGGGAAAGATTGGACAACAAAGGCTCTTATTGTAACTAATATATGATGGTTTAGCATTTAAAAATATGTGATGTGAGAATATTCCTACCTGTTAAAATTGTATAATACAATACTTCAATGCATGTTTGATAACAACATATGGAACAATCCGTGATGTGACGTTACTGGGCATGCTCGAGATATTTGTATGGTGGAACTCCAACGTTCCATTTTATGCTAATTCTTCTTCAGAAACACTTAGACCTATCATTCACACTAGCATTGTGACATTTAACGCACACAACAGTCAGTTTAATTGAGCGCTCATACTGAGTAACTTGTCGTGGTGTGCCATGGCTTATTTGAGGAAAGGCGAGTTTTCTCCTAAATTAAAAAAACTAAACTTTTCAAACAAACGCAGACGAGAAAGAGGGGGGGGGGGATTAAAACTCCCTCCCTAATTTGCAATAAAACTCCATTCTCTCTTATTAACAACTTCCTATGCGACACTGGTATAAATCAAAATAATTATCGAAAGCAGTGTTCTGGATGTTAATCAAATGCGGTTCCCAGAATATGCTAAAAATAACTACAATTGGTGAGCAAAAACTCAACAATAAAATGTTTGTTTACAATGCAAGGATTTTTTAGTTAAGTGTATTTTATGAGATATCGTACGTCCAACACACAAAACATTCTTAAATATTTGTTTCTACATGTTTATACTATTAATAACACAGTTAAAAGATTTTTAATCTTTCATTTGAAAATCAAGTGAACTTCATTATGCCTTCCTTTTATATTTTTGTCATTATTTTATCAACTGTACAATGAAATAAATATGAATTCGTGGTTATAATGTAGTTGAAAAAGTGAGGATGTACACATTGACTGACCAATTTTGTAACTACACCAGATTTACAAAATCAAACAACATATTTTTACAAAATGTTAAAAAATTCATGAAAAACTAACGTTATTTGTATGTATACACATACGCCGGTATTAACGAATATACATGCTTAAAGTGAAACTGTTTTCCGATGTTTGGTAAGTAAGGCTTCTCTCGTCGACAGCGAGGTCGTTAGAGACGGAGCAAGTTACTCGGAGAATTACTCGGAGAACCGCGGAACTGGGAAGGAATTGGCCATGACCAAGCGTTCCAGAAACCATGGAAAACCGAAATCAGGATTGTTAGACCGGGACTCGAAGCCAGGTTTTCCCGAATGAGAGTTCCAAGACCTACCACTGCGCCGCTTTGCTCGGCGACTATTTTCCGAAATACAATAAACAACCGACTGGTATCTTCCACTTACTAGCGAAATACCAAAACAACGAATTTAAGTATACTCTAACACAAACATTTGTGTGTCCTGTAAAAATTATTGGGTAGCAGTGGAACGTAGCAAAAAGGCACATGGGTGGATGATATAAAACCGATCAAAGTTTCGTGGAAAGGTTCATGCGCGCGCACACGTCGTTCGAAGGCGCTGCCATCGCTGTGTGTAGTGTATACAGAATGTTCTCAAACTCCACCTGCAAACTCCGGCAGGTTATTCCTTATGAACATGTAAGATTAAAACGTAAGTACGTTACCACTTTCTCCTTAAATTATTATTATTATTATTATTAAGGGAAATATGCGCAACTGAAAAAAAAAAAAAAAAAAAAAAAAACAATTTTCGAAACGCTTTTAGTTAAAAATATCATAAAGTATTTGCGATTAAGTACTACGTCGGTGAATAGTGATTTGCATAAAACATATCTTCAACATCTGAAAGCGCGGATGGTAATACCATCCCATTTCGGTGGGTAAACAGGGTTGCCACCCGGTGTTTGCATGGAAGGTTGTAACACTATGCTGTAAACGACATATTAAGACATACTATTTGGAATAAACGAGTCTACATGAACAGAACAAGCAATCCTGTCGAAACACTACCAGGTGGCCCGGCAGTATACGGGCTGGCGCTACGCCACTCGACATCTGACTGCTCGATACGCTAGTGACGGCCTCATTAAGGCTGTACACGAGTAAGTAAGCACTTTTGAAACCAACCTTTGAAAAATTTCACTAGCCCTACCTGCATACATGTTAACGAACGCAATGAGTAGCATGCACCCAGAAAAAACAGTTCCATGTCTTAACGTTGAATGAAAAGTATTAGGTAAACATTTTAAGAAACTGAAATGATATTTTTGCTTTCTGTTTTTTTTATACATCTAAATGTGAAAATTGTCAAATTTTTAAAATATTTACTTTTTTTATAATTTTACAGTTTCACTTGACCAACTCATGAATAAATTGATCAGGTCAGCGCAATGTTAATTTTACATATGACGGAAGAATACACAATGTTCAACACGTACATCTTAAACAGGGCTTTCACAATTGCCCACCTTCAACAGCTTATATAATAAGTTATGTACCATTTTTGTGGGTACAGAGCTGAAGAAATAATAAAATACAACATTTTGGACGCGTAAATGCATTCAATTTATGTTTGTACAACATATACATGTTAAACACAATAAATACTTTCGTAATTTCCCTCCCAAGATAAACTGAAAACCACTTAATCTTCACATGTGATGTACCTTAGCTGTGCGTAAACTTGAAAACAATAAAGCAAATTGTTCATTATGCAAACACTTAAGTATACGGTGGCGTATCCTTTACATTTGATGACTTCCTAGCACCTCCTTTGCATAGAAGTCACAAACCGTTGGCATGTAGTGAGGGTTATTTTGTCCCATTCTTGTAGGACCACCTGTTTTAGTTCTACTTTTGATGTCGCATTTCCTTTGGGAAAGTTCCTCTTCAAAATGGTTCATAAATGCCCTATAGGATTTAAGTCTGCCGACTGTGGAGGGGTTTTTAATTGTTTGGGAACATTCCAGAATAATTACTCCCTATTTATGGCGGCGGTATGTTCGCTGTCGTCCTGCTGAAAGTAGTACATTGCGCACTTTGTTTCACATTTGCTTTTAAATTCTTATAGACCTTAGAGTCAATGAGGCCATCTATAAATTGAATGTTCCAAGCCCCATTGGACGCCATGCAGCCGCAAAGAATTAGGATCCGCCACCATGCTTTCCAGTGAGGAGAGTGTTGGCTACGTCATTAGCAGTATCTCTGTTCTCCACACATTATGGATGCCATCAACCAGAATACGTTAATTTTTGTTTCATCGGTCCCTTACCCTATAATTCTTGCGGCTCATTTGCATGGTCCTTGGCAAATTTCAGTCTACTAACATAGGGTCTCTTTCTAGGCCTTCGTCCACTGTATCCTCCTCTATAGAGTACCCGACGGATAGTCTTATTACATACTCGTTTACCTGTTGCCTGTTCCACAATTACATTCAGTTTAGGCACACTCGATCTTGAATTAGACCTCACCTGATGAACAATGAAACGTTCCTTCGCTGAGTGAGTTTTCTTTATTTCAGTCTTCGAGGTAAACTGGCTGTTAATCCCTGATACTTGAATTTATTGACCACTAGTTGAACTGTATTGTGTTTTTTATGCTCCTATCTTGCTCAAACTATAGCCCTTGAGAGCCAGCTTCACTGCCACTTCCTTTAACTCGTGACTCAATTATTTCCTCTTCTCCATACTGACAACAGCGTGTAATAATACAAAGCGAGCAGCATTTCATTCCTAGCCATACATGCACACAAGACGTCGACGATGTCAATAACGACTGTAGTATTGGACAAGTGAGTACGCCACTGTACGAACAGAAAAGGTACATAAAATGAGTACGATTACGTAATTATTAATGTATGTTACACGCGAAATTGTAAAATTATTTATATATGTTACACGCGAAATTGTAAAATTATTTATATATTTACAATGTTTATATTATACATGTGAAATGGAATACGTATACAAATTACATCATAAACTAAATGTACAATTGCTCCACAAAGTATCGACACACCCAACGTCTTCCCAATAATCACTACATAGTATAAATGGAAGTTACTGGCGCGCGTCTGTATGTCTGCATGACTGCGCTAATCTCGAGAACCACTGAACGGATTTGGATGCGGTGGTTCAAAGAAATAGCGATATTATCGCCTACTAATGAGAAAGTCGAAAAAAAAAAAAAAGAAAAAAAAGAATTAGTACTCCCAAATTCAATGCGCAAACACAAGTCTATTACTCAGTAGATACAGTACTCGACAGAGAAGAAGCTGTGCACTATCTCACAGAATTTCTTAATTATATGAATCCTTCTGGCATGCCACCACACAAACTGATTTTAAAAGTTGGAGCTCCCATAATTTTATTGCGAAATACAAATCCACCGAAATTATGCAACCGGACTCGATTACAAATAAAAAGTTTAAAAAGTGATCTCATTGAAGGTACTATTCTAACTGGCTGCGGTACTGGAGAAACTGTTTTAATACCTAGAATACCAATGATTCCCTCGGATTTACCTTTTAATTTTAAAAGAGTCCAATTTCCAATAAGAGTTTGTTTTGATACGACCATAAATAAGGCACATGGTCAAACATTTAATGTGGCTGGAGTGGATTTGAATGGAGCATGTTTTTCACACGAACAACTATACGTAGCCCTTTCGCGTGTCACGTCAAACATAAATCTTTTTGTAATGGCAGTCAGAGGCAAAACGATTGTACGTGGTGCCGGCTTTGTTACAGCACGCTGGGAACTGGGCGGGGGATACTTTCTACGTGCATTGCAAATAAAATAATTAACTGTTGAGGTTTAATGAATAAAGGCCTTTTAATAAACGAAATGTTTTATTATACTTTGACAGCAAAATTGATACAACAATGTTGACCGTTATATATTTATCAACTAGAAAAAAACAAAACACTACACAGTGTTGCCAACAACTTAAAACTGAAGTTACCAAATAATAATTATTACATTGCCATATTTTAACATTAACAAACAGTAAACTTATCCAAGTGAAGTGTGTGTGTGTGTGTTGACAGACATGATTAACCATCACCGTGTCGGCATCGCAGTGGTTCGGAGGCTGCTAATGCTCAGCACATGATCCTGCACACACGTGCTTGCCATCTATGGGACGGCTACCTGCTGGCATCATGGCGTGTGCCGACCTGAGGCGTGTTGCCATAACAACGTGGACGCACACCCACTTACAACGCTTCTCGCTGCGAGCTCACTGCTCTCGACACGCAGCGGCTAGGTTCAGGAGCTGTCGCAGTGTTCCCCGGGGAGACAGTTCGCAGGGGACATGTGAGTTGGCCGCTGTAATCGAGGCCACATCTGCCCTACATCATGACGCAGACACTCCACCCCCTTCCCCCCGGCTTAACCATCTACCCTGCTCCAACAGGAACAACTGTCTTCTTCGCTACAAGCACACACTTTCGGAATAATTCATACTGGCTGGGGAGGATTTGTGAGAGCGCCGCGACCAAGTTTTTCGAATAGAAAGACTGACTGCAGTGTACGGACGAGATTAAAAACACACGATTGGGAGAGAGAGAGAGAGAGAGAGAGAGGGAGGTAGTGTTGCGGCAGGAAGGAGATACATAGTAGCGGGAGGAGCAAGCTCATATAAAGGAGTCGCTGTGTTGCAGGAGGGGAGGCTAGATAAGAACAGCGGCGACGGCCAGGCTGTGCCCGGGCTCAGCGCCACATCTTATCGCCCCGTTCAGACGAACTCTGCTCCAGCTCATCACCACTACGCCTGCCTTCACATTTACATTACACGCAGCACACTACATTTCATGTAGCATTATCTGAAATTATATTTCGATATAGAAATATTGCGTGTGTGTGTCTATGTATGTATGCAATATACGTATATTTTATTTACAGGATGATTCTCAATTAGATCGACAAACTTCGGGAAGTTAATCTTTATTACAAAGTAAAAACAAAACATATGTGACACTTTATACCTAAACCGAATATTAAGGGAGGTTTGAGTTCTTAAAAATTGAGATTTTAAACCGTATATTTGTAAAATATTGGTAACAAAGTAAAATGAAATTACAAATCTCTACACATTGTTTCATGTTATTGGGATCTTCAACATAAGAGCTAACCTTCATCAATGCCACATTTCGTAATGAAAATAACAAGGGGGGCCATCCTCGCATTGCATACCTAATTATCGTAAGGAATTATGAACATTTTATGCTTGTTTATTGGGAAGTACGACCTACTTAACAAAAATGACACTCTTGTTACAACTGCATAGGTCCCACCATTTTCGTTAAAAACGCACTTTTTTGTAGATCATTTAATTTTACACAATTCTTTCGTACATGAGTTTGTTATTTCTCTAAAGGATTACGCAGCCATATTCCATGGGAGTGCGCTGGCGGCAAACTTTTTCCCCGATTTGATTCACTGATACCGTTAATACTCAGCTCCTATAAGCGCTAAGGATATTTTTAATACACACAAACCTTCCTCGATAAATGCAGATCATAACAGTAAAAACAGCATCCAAATCCGTTCAGTGGTTCTCGAGATTAGCGCAGTCATACATACAGACAGACAGACAGACACGAGACAGGGACATCCTTTAATACTATGCAGTGATAACGAACACCGTAAATCCGACACAAGGGCCGGCGACCCAAGTCATCATTAGCATGGGTAACCCTTAACAATAAGCCATATATTACAGAATTAAGGGGTATAAAATTGCACTGATAAGAAGACATACGTAGTCGCAGGTTACATTAAAACGTGCACGCTTTAATAAAAATAAACATCGTCAGCCTAATGCGAGGGTCGGGGGAAGCCGACAGTAAAATATATGAAAGCGCCCTGTAAATTAAAACTTAGTCACTTAAACAACAATAAAGGACTGGCATATACGCAAGCAGATCACGAGCATGTTGCCATAACGAGTCATAATATATATTTTAAAAAAAACCCGATGGAGCTACAGTCCTTAATAGTCATATTAGTGTTGCTATTACACCAAGAAGTTAAGTAAAAGCTAGAAAGCACGCCAACATGAGAAAGAACGAATGATCACAAGAGCAAGCCTCAAAAATTACTACAAAGCGTCAATTGCGATACACATTACACGACTCGTAAAGACTGTGTTCCTGTGCCTGCCTGCCACGAAACAACATACATTTAAACCATTAGTCGCGCAAGACATCACCGCTACGCGCTGATACAAACAAATACAAAAAAATTATAAAAGCAATTAGTTATAAGCATTTAACGACTAGTGAATATTGCATGAGCATAGAGTGCTGTATAACACATTATTCGAAAAAAAAAAAAAAAAAAAANCTTTTACGAAGCCGAAAAGCACATGTGCGATAAGGTGAGCACTACTACACACTGATGCAATAAAGTATTAAAACAAAATGTAAAGGAAAATTACCTATAAGCACTTACAAACCAGCGCAATCACATATTACACAAGCATCGGGTGCTGTATGCTGTTTTAAACGATGCTAGATAAAACCAAGCCGTCCTGGTTAGTACAACAGAATAGCAGACGACTTCCTTACGAACCGACTAAAACGAAACCATCACATTCAGAGTACAGCTAACACTCACAACACTAGCATCGGAACAAATCCTACCCGGCCGACGTTGTGCGATTAACTAACATCGTGAGAATCTGTAAGGCAGCCGAGTTGGTCGACCAGCAGCGCGGGCACTGTGCAGGTCTCGGCAAGTCGAAGGGATAGCACAGAACACTAGCCGAAAGAGAAACGCATCAGGCTCCAGGGTGGTAGACTAGCCGAGTAACACTATGCACCTTTCCATTACTAGAAGAATACAGTTCACAGTACAAGGTAACAATTTATTTAGTTTTAAACATTATATACATTGACTTATTTTGAATGTGTACCAACTGTATAGAAATAATAGTAAATATATGAACTTTGTAATGACGAGTATGAAAGAAACACATCATATACATTTTAACTATGTATGTACTCTGCTTTGCAGTAATCTGAAAACATATGTAACCTGGCAGCGCTGGAGATAGTGTACCAACTTTGAGATTAAGGTAGTGTAGATTAAATCCCATAGTGAGCCCAATAATTTCACTGGTAAAAAAAACTATATGATTCACAATTAAAACTTTCTATACTATATCTAAGTATTTAAGTACAAAACACCATCTGAATATGGTGGCATGCCCCCCGTCTTCAGCTTAGTCGAAGACAAAGGCAAGGTCTTATGATTTTTTTCGGCAATTTTAATATTTTCTAAAAAATTGCGATTCTTTTTTGTTTTAATCGGTAGATTTTGTTTGAGATGGTGGCCTAACGTCAAGGTCGCGTGACATCCTCCAAGATCAAGGTCGCTTTTTGTCATGGTTCTTGATATTGTGAGGCAAATGGTATTTTTTTTTTCTTCAGAATGTTCGAAGTTCTTCTTTTGTCCTTAAAAATAAGTATGTGCATATAATATTAAAAACGAAATAATTTTTTACCTTGACTTGTATAACTGAATTCCTCTCGTAAAGGGAAGTGCATGTGTGACATGTCTAGTCTGCCACCATGGAGCCTTACTAGACTCACAACCAGTGCATGTACCATCCATTCGTTTCATTGAGACCTGCACAGTGCCTACACCGCCGGTCGCCCACCTGGCTACCTCACAGATTCTCGAGATGTTAGTTGCTCACACGTCGGACAGGGTGGACGCGTTCCACCACTAGTGATGCGGGTTTTGAGTGTTGACTGTAATCTGAATTTGACGGTTTCATTCCGATCGGTTCGTAAGTAAATAGTGTGCTATTCTGCCGCACTAGCCAGGACTGGCTGGTTTTGATTAGCATCGTCTAACGCAACGTACAACACTCGATGCTTGTGCAATATCTGCTGGTTGGCAAGTGCTTAGAACTATATTTCCTTTACATTTATTTTTTACATATGTTCATCGATATTTAGCAGTGTTGTCACTTGCATGACTAATGGTTCAAATGCATTACATTTAGTGGCAAGTAAAGGAACACAGTCCTTACAAAATGGTGTAATGCATCTTCAAATTATCACCACTGGTAAATAGGGTACTCCACTTGACACATTGTAGAATTTTGTGAGGTTAGTCCTTGTGAACATATGCTCTTTTCCTGTTATCGGACATTCCAACTTTTTACTAAACATCTCGACGCATTAGCAATTCTATCACTTTTATGGTATTTTTATAGTAGAGACTCGATACAACATAGTGGTCGCAGCGCATTTGCATATATGTTGGGTCTTTGTTATTTATTATGTGAATTAATTTTTTTCATGTTTCGAGCAGTTTTATAAGTTGTACGCGGTTCGCCCAGCCCTCGTGTTAGGCTGACACTGTTAATTGCGACCTTTAGCCTTCACTGCCGAACCACGCAGCTGTAGACTCCCCTGTGCTATCGGGGCTGTCGAGCTGCAACCCTCATTGGTGGTTGGATAGAAACCCTCGTGCATCTGTCATTTTTTTAAGCTACTTGCACTGAGTACTCCATGCATGGGTGAGTGTCCTTCCTGCTGAATGTAGGAATTCGGACATGTGTGCCAATGCTCCTTGCGGCCACCATCGGTAATGCAAATGGTGATAGCCTCCCCTGACAGGTGACAGGGGAAACGATTATGACTGAAGACAACCACAGCCCTAGCACACGAAGGTCGCGCACTCTAGAAAACGAGTGGAGAAACGAGGATGGCAGAGCATCTGTGTTGTGATCAAGGAGCTGTCAACGAATGTACGATGTCAATCACCTGAGGTGTACTCTGGCAGACGACGATGGTGAAGGTAAGATGGCAGATGAGGGTGATTGACATGGGCATGTGATTCTCTGCCTGTGTAAGTGCTTAAATGAGGCTGATATACAGAATTAAAAAATCTCCCAAGGCAAAAAATGCGTAGGGACATGAGTTCGGGACCTAAAAATATACAAAACATATTAACTCTCTTTCAGAAATAGACAACTGGTGATTGTTTCCCAATGATGGGGGCGAATGTAATATTAACATGGGTTAAGATAAATGAACACAAAAGTAATTTATAAACTTTACCTTTATTTTATAGACTTGATATAAAAAGAATACATAATAAATGATACACGCTCAAATTATTCTTCATTCGAACAAAACAATTATAGCATCTGTGTTTGTACAACAATTCCTGCTGTGAGTATTCAAGACACACTTATTCGCACATACCACACCACAGTTTTCATATGGGTAAGTCAAGCACACTAGGGCAAATGAATGGTTACTATCTTTGCTTCCCGATGAACGACAAACATTGCCTTTGCTTGTCTTGCAAGTCTATACAGGCTATCACTGCAGGTAAACAATGCATCGCAGTTATCACAGTGGAACATCTCGTATGCTGGGCTGAACATGCAATGGAATCTTTCATGTCGGCGTGTATTACAGCTTTTACTAAAAGTATTTCGACAGTAGTTCGACAGTAGTAACATTGTTTCCGTAATGCTTGCAGCAACTCTTCAAGGACCCTTGCTGTTGACGATGCTGACGGTGATATAGATGGTAAGTCTTAACCATTGATTCTATCTTCATATAGTAGCAGAGTACGCAATCGAAGTAGAAGAATGTGGTCGTAACGATCTACTTTCCACCACCATGCTCGCCGGAGAAATACATCCGTTTCCACGTGATGCTAGCTTGTATACTGTCACACTTCATTCTAGCTTGTATTGCCCTACTCGGATTGCCTCAGAATATCAATGCTGGCTACGTGGTGCACACGTCAGCATGGTTGCTCAACTGTAATACGTAGCCTTATCGGGACGATAGCTGTCTAGCCTCCGTAGTAATCAATTCAACCTCACATCTTCTAGCACTCATTCCTCTTTCAAGTGTTGGAGGTACCTTGCTTTTCTTTTACTGCTACTTCTCTCTCCCGATGTGTCTTACACCAGCTCCTGGAATGCGGTGTGTCTGTACTGGTAGCGTTACCTTGAAAAAACACTAGGCATGGGAGACAGCCAAGAATCTCTTCGTCCTGTTGTAGATAAGCAGGTAGGTGTTTGTAGACAGATTGTATTTCGTGTTAGGCATATGAGAGAAGGAATTCTTTAGGTAGGTATGCAAACTCGGTATATTTGTCAAGTGCTGTAAGTGGTTTAATCTTTTCATGTCACGATAGATGGTAACATTTTCTGACCGCTAGAACAGCATTTTCACTATGCCCTCTAGACGAGAGAAAGAAGTTCTGGGCGATGTGTGGTGGTATGAACTAGTTTTCTAGACCTAAAAGTGAGTAGGGCAAACAGAAGCGATATACTCTACCAACACCAGTTTATTCGGAGCTATATTCTAAAGAGACATGCTAATATTTACAGCTTGATGTCATGTTGAATACAACATACATGAAGCTTTAACTTCTGACTGACTATTGGTACTTGTTTAAAGGGGGTGGTGTGTGTTATGCTACAATGTGCTGCAAACAACCCTCGCCTGTGGGGTTCATCAGTTAGGCAATGGATGTGTTTGGATCACCTCGTCTAGCTTCTGAAGTTTCTGGAACTGCAGAGCTAATGGGACCTACCCCAGTGCCATCGACTTCTTAGGTCCTGTATTCTTCTTTTTCAGCCTTATCATCTGTGTCTTCGGATGAGGTATTATGTGTCTACCACACATCGGGACTGTTTGGAATGGGGTCTGCAATAGGAATAAATTCATAACTCTCCCCCAATCCCTGCAAGCGCATACAGGATTGGTATGATATCACCAGATTGCATGTACCTAGCTTCAGTTATTTTCTGGATCTTGCAGTTGTTGCATGACATGTTCGGTACTTAAATACTTAGATACAGCATAGAGGTTTTAATTGTGTATCATATAGATTTTATCCAGTGAAATGATTGGGCTCACTATGGGATTGAGCCTACACCACTTTATTCTCAAGGTTGGTGCACTGTCTTTAGTGCTGTCAGGGTACGTTTGTTTTCAGATGACTGCAGAGCAGAGTACATACATAGTTAAAATGTATATGATGTGTTTCTTTCAGACTCGTCATTACAAAATTCATATATTTACTGTTATTTATATATAAATTGTACATATTCGAAATAAGCCAATGTATGTAATATTTAAAACTAAATAAATTGTTACCTTGTACTGTATATCTGAATTCCTCTTGTAAGGGAAAAGTGCATGTGTGTCTCGGCTGGTCTATCACCCTGGAGACTACAAATGTCTCTCTCGGCTAATGTTTTGTGCTATCCCTTCGACTTGCCGAGACCTGCACAGTGCCCGCGCTGCTGGTCGACCAACTCGGCTGCCTTACAGATTCTCACGATGTTAGTTAATCGCACAACGTCGGCCGGGTAGGATTTGTTCCGATGCTAGTGTTGTGAGTGTTGACTGTACTCTGAATGTGATGGTTTCGTTCCAGTCGGTTCGTAAGGAAGTCGTTTGCTATTCTGTTGTACTAACCAGGACGGCTTGGTTTTATCTAGCATCGTTTAACACAGCATACAGCACCCGATGCTTGTGTAATATGTGATTGCGCTGGTTTGTAAGTGCTTATAGGTAATTTTCCTTTACATTTTGTTTTAATACTTTATTGCATCAGTGTGTAGTAGTGCTCACCTTATCGCACATGTGCTTTTCGGCTTCGTAAAAGTATTTCTTTCTCGAATAACATGTTATACCGCGCTCTATGCTCATGCACTATACACTAGTTGTTAAATGTGTACAACTATTTGCTTTTATAACTGTTTTTTATATCTGTTTGCATCAGCGTGAAGCAGTGACGTCTCTCTTACGCGACTAATGATTTAAAATGAATGCTGTTTTCTGGTAAGAAAAGGAAGAGTCTTTACAAGTCGTGTAATGTGTATCGCACTTGACGCACTGTAGTCATTTTTGAGGTTGATCCATTGATCATTCATTCTGTCTCATTTTGGGCTTGCATTCTATCTTTTACTAAACTTCTTGGCATGATAGCAACATTGATATCACTATTATGGACTGTGGCTCCATCGGGTATTTTTTTTTATTTATTGGACTCATTTTGGCATCATGCTCGTGATGTACTTGCGTATATGCCGGTCCTTTATTGTTGTTTAAGTGAGAAACTTGCTTTCATCCTAAATATGCACATTTTCAAATAGATTAATTTAAGTTCACCGCTTTAAAAGTTAAATATTTTAATAAACATACCCCTTAATGACTGTTCATGTACAGAACAGTTATATATATTTTACGCTCGGTTTCCCCCGACCCTCGCGTTACGTTGACTGTGTTTAATAAATTAGCGCTTACATGTTTTAATGTAACATGCGATTACGTATGTCTTTTTATCAGTGCAATTTTATACCCCTTTATTTTTTAATATATGGCTGATTGTTAAGGGTTATCACGCTCACGATGACTCTGGCAGCCGGCCCTCGTGTCGGACTGACTGTGTTAGTTTATATTACTATATATGTATTTTACCGTTACAGACGACTATGTAAATCTTGGTTTTTTCGCAAATAGTTGTTTGTTGTATGTTAGCCATGCTAACGTTTATTTATGTATATATTTTCATGTATATATATATCTTTGTTGTCGGTTGATGAAGGAATGCTAGCTGTCACTGAGAGGGATCCGAATTAGTATAAACACCTGCGGTAGTAGACAAGGGCGGCAGTGGGCGATTGTCGAGTACGTGCAAGCCACTGCATGTGTGTGTGCGTACTATTTCAGACCCTACACATCTACGTAAAACAGTAACTTTGCGATGCACTTGTATGTATACCTACCTTTATTTTTTTTACATGCGTGGATGGTTATTTATTACATGTTCCCGAAAATCAAAGATTTTGGAATACTGACAAACTATGCTATAACACAGCTTAAGGCCTACTTGTCCTTATCTCCTTGATTACAGTCGGGCAACTATGCTTATAAGAGGGTTTAAAGTACACTTGTCCCTACTACCATGTTTGTCATCGGAGGTGAGGCCTATGTAATGAATGTGGGTGGTAAATGGCAGCCAACTCAACTTACACGAATGTCTAAGGTGTACTTGAACCTGCAGTCATTTTTGTCGTCCCAAGTGATGCCTGTGTTATGAACTTGATGAATATAGCTTCGGTGGTTGAGAAATGGTAGCTAACTATGTTTATATGAGGGCTTAGTGTGGAAGCACGTGGAATATGTGTCACGAAGGTCGGTGGTGGTGTTCCAAAAATTGAGGAGAATTGGCAACACCAGTTGGGGCCTGAATTTCAAAACACTGCTAATTATTTACAAAGCTGTCTTTGAGGCCATCGTCTCCTACGGAGCAGTAATGTGGCATCACCGTGCCGAACTTTCGTGGCACAAAAGAAAGCTAATTAGTGCACAGAGAGCAGCTCTGCTGACCGTGACAAGTGCATACAAAACTGTCCCGAATGAGTCTCTTCCGGTGGTAGCCGGTGTGTTGCCTGTTGACCTGTTGGTTAGATACAGGGGCCTGGTGGCGGAGGCATCGCGGGCCGGTAGGCTGAGGAAAGAAGGGAGAGAAGCTATCTTGGAGGGCATACTAGATAAATGGCAAGAAAGATGGTCAAGCTCTGAAAAAGGTAGGCAAACCTACGAACTGCTGCCAGACATAAGAACCAGACTCAGCTGTAAATGGTTACGAGTGAACCACTACAGTATGCAGCTCTTAACTGGCCACGGCAACTTCAAGGCCAAACTCCACAGCCTGCGACTCGTGGTGTCCCCGCTTTGCGAGGTATGTGGAATGGATGATACAGTGCAACACGTCTTGTCAATCTGCTTGAAGACAGAAGACTTGAGGGAGCAATTCCAAGTGCAGATGGAAGAATTGGGCATTCACTTGGAAGTCAATACAATTATGGAAAACAAACAACTCCATAGAATGTGGAATGAGTTCGCAACCAAAATCGGAAGAAGGTTAGAAGATTTTGATAAATGGAACAGGCGAATTTCTGATGACCCATGATAGGGTACTCAGGTAAAGGCTTTAAAGTGCAAAAGTCGGAGTATCTTAGATTGGCGAGGAGGACAGGTTTTAAACGAGAAAACCAGTAGAATACTGAGTTAACGGCAAGAAATAAAAGTGAATGGCCCGAAGAGACCAAGAGGAAAGTGCCGTGCACTGCCTTACCCACCCGGGTACAGATGCAGTGCGGGAGGATGGAGGGTGTGTTGCCCTTCGAGCCTTAAAACCTGTCCTTCCTTTTGTCCCGTTCATCCGGGAAACATGTGAAAAGAACTTGCGCAAGACCTCGAGGGGACTTCCAAACCTCTAATGGTGGGACCACGAGTTGGAAATGGATCGGAGGGACTTAAGAAGAACGAGAAGACGTCTTCACAAGCTACGTGGAGAAGAAAGGGCACAATTCTCGACACAATACAAGGTGAAGAAGCAGGCTTACTTTGGCAGGGTCATGAAGAAAAAGGCTAAAACCTGGTAGGATTTTGTAACGAAAAAGGGCAATGAAGACCCCTTTGGGCTGGTCTATAAATTAGCAGCCAATAAACTCAGAAGAACGGCGCCACCACCTTGTATGAAGATTAATGGCAATTTAATCTTGGACAAAAAGAGATCAATGGAAGTCCTGCTCCAAACTCTTCTCCCCGATGATTCGATGGAGGAAGAGGGGGAGGGCCACACAGCGAAGAGACAGTCTATGGATNCAAACTCTTCTCCCCGATGATTCGATGGAGGAAGAGGGGGAGGGCCACACAGCGAAGAGACAGTCTATGGATATAGTACCGGAAGAGCAAGATGCCCCCACTTTTGAAATGGAAGAGCTCACCGCTACTGTCTATAAAATGAAGAATTGTAAGGCCCCTGGCATCGACGGGGTCACCACTGAAATACTGAAGAGATTCTACGCCCATATAAAGGAAATTCTTCTAGATATTGTGAATTACTGTCTCCAAACTGGAGTGTTCCCCTCCCCATGGAAACTGGGATGCCTGAGGATTCTGCACAAGGAGAACAAAAAGGATCTGGATGACCCTAAATCCTACAGGCCGCTAACATTGCTTCCGGTGCTGGGCAAAGTCTATGAGAAGCTTATTAACCAGCGGCTAACGATGGCTCTGGAGGTGGAAGGTACACTTTGTGAAAGTCAGTACGGCTTCAGAAGAGGAATGGGAACAGACTTTGCCCTACATGATGTCATGAACAAGATCAGAGAATCACCAAGGAAATATATCATGGCGATCTTCCTCGATACATCAGGAGCATTTGACAATGCCTGGTGGCAGGAGGTGATGAACAGACTCAAGACCAAGAGATGTCCAGCGAACATATATAGGGTCATCCAGGACTTTTTCAGGGATCGATGGAGTATCTACTCCAGTGAGAACTCACAAGTGAAGAAGAGGCTAACGAAGGGATGCCCCCAGGGGTCGGTCCTAGGGCCGATCTTATGGAACATCCTCTTCGACGGGTTTCTTGAGTTGGAACTCCCCCCGGAGTGTGCAGTCTTTGGCTATGCAGATGACGGGTTGTTTCTGGTACCTGGTGACTCCAGAAGGGAACTCGAAACCAAGGCAAATGCACTAATGGAGAAGGCTTGGAAATGGTCCAGAGATGTTAAGCTCAGCTTCTCCATGGACAAGACTAAGATAATGCTAGTGAAAGGCAAACTTCAAAGGACACCGACTGTTCGCTTCGGGGGCTTTCCTATAAAACATGTGCAGGATTTCAGGTATCTTGGAGTCATTATGGATGACCGAATGAGCTTTTTAAAGCGTGTGGAGTACGTGTCAAGGAAGACGGTGGTGGTTTTCCAAAAACTAAGGAGAATCGGCAACACTAGTTGGAGCCTGAACTATAGAACATTACTGATAATATATAAAGCAGTTTTCGAGGCTATTGTCTCTCATGGAGCAGTAATGTGGCACCACCGCACCGAACTTTGGTGGCACAAAAGAAAATTAATAAGTGCACAGAGGGCAGCACTGCTGACCATAACAAGCGCATATAAAACTGTCCCAAATGAGTCTCTCCCGGTGATAGCCAGAGTGTTGCCTGCTGACCTACTGGTCAGGTACAGGGGCCTTGTAGCGGAGGCATCGCGGGCTGGTAGACTGAGGAAAGATAACAAAGAAACAATCCTGGATGGCATATTGGATAAATGGCAAGATAGATGGTCGAGTTCGGAAAAAGGCAGGCAAACCTATGAACTACTGCCAGACATCAGATCCAGACTGCGCTGTAAATGGTTACGGGTGAACCACTACAGTATGCAGCTTCTCACTGGCCACGGAAATTTTAAGGCCAAACTCCACAGCCTGCGGCTCGTGGTGTCCCCGCTTTGCGAGGTTTGCAGATTGGATGACACCGTTCAACACGTCTTGTCAAACTGTCTGAAGACTGAGGACCTGAGGGAGCAGTTCCAAGAACAAATGGAAGAAATGGGCATTCACTTGGAAGTCAATACCATTATGGAAGACAAACAACCCCATAGAATGTGGAATGAGTTCGCAACCAAAATTGGAAGGAGACTTGAAGATTTTGACAAATGGAACAGGCGAATTTCTGATGACCCATGATAGGGTACTCAGGTAAAGGCTTTAATGAGTAAAAGTCGGAGTATCTTAGATTGGCGAGGACAGGTTTTAAACGAGAAAACCAGTAGAATACTGTGTTAACGGCAAGAAAGAAAAGTGAATGGCCCGAAGAGACCAAGAGTAAAGTGCCGTGCACTGTCTTACCCACCAGGGTACAGTTGCAGTGCGGGAGGATGGAGGGTGTGTTGCCCTTCGGGCCTTAAAACCTGTCCTTTCATGTTTCCGGTAATGGGCAAAGTCTTCGAAAAGCTTATCAACAGAAATCTCATCATGCCCTTGGAGGCCTAAGGCACCCTAAATAAGAAACAGTACGGGTTTAAGAAAGGCACTGGCACGGACTTTGCCTTATACGATGTGATGAAAACAATCAGGGAATGCTCAGAAAAATATGTTCTGGGAATTTTCCTAGACACATCTGGTGCTTTTGACAATGCCTGGTGGCCAGAAGTACTGTGGCAGTTGAAACAGAAGAAATGTCAAGCAAACATTTATAGGGTCGTTCAGGACTTCTTCAGAAACAGATGGAACCTTTACTCTTCGAGCTCTACACAGGTCAGGAAAAGACCTACGAAGGGATGTCCGCAGAGTTCGGTCCTTGGCCCGATCCTGTGGAACGTTCTGTTCGATGGGTTTTTGGATTTGGGACTCCCTCCAGGGTGCACTGTATTTGGATATGCGGACGATGGCCTTGTTATAATAACAGGAAATGCAAGAAGTGTGCTGGAGGAGAAGGCAGCAGAGATTATGGAAAAAATCTGCAAATGGGCGGTCACAACCAAACTGAAATTCTCGACAGAGAAGACTAAGTCCATGATGTTAAAGGGCAAATTCAAAAGGCCGCCAACAGTGTGCTTTGTGGATGCCTTGGTCCCGAATGTACATGAAATAAAGTACCTGGGAGTCATTATGGATGACAAAATGAGTTTCCTCAAGCATGTGGAATATGTCTCGAGAAAAGCTATAGTAGTTTTAAAAAATTAAAGAGAATTGGGAATACTAGCTGGGGTCTAAGTTATGATACACTGAGAAGAAATTTACCGAGCAGTATTTGAGGCCATAATCACTTATGGTGCAGTGATGTGGTTCCACAGAGTGGAATTAGCTTGGCATAAGAAAAACTCATTAGTTCTCAAAGAGCAGCTCTGCTGACCGTTGCAAAGGCTTACAGAACAGTACCAAATAAGTCGCTCCCGGTCTTGGTAGGTGTGTTACCAATAGACCTACTTGTGAGAAACACTTGCAACCCATGATCTAGTTGATTTCCAGACACATTATGGTTGGATAGAAACAGGATGGTGCACAGATGCAATATGCTCGCAAGTCCACTGGTTCTCGCCCTAGTGTCTAGATGATGTAATAAGAGTTATTTACGTTGGTAATAAAGTTTTTTTTATTCGGTATGTAATGCATTGTTCGTTTAGTTTGAAGAGTGGTACAGCGTAGAAAGGATATTATTTTTAATAATAGCGATATGCTATCTTTCATTGAAATGGGGACGAATGGGCACTTTGGTCTTGCCGAGTGGAATGTGCGCACTATGTGAGGTGTTCTTGATGGAGGTTAGTTCTGTACTGGAACCCTTCCGGGGACCGTGGTGCTGTCTATCTGTGGAGTTTGAAAGTGTATGGCCTCTACACAGAGGTGACAAAAGTCATGGGATAGCAATATGCAAATATACAGATGGCAGTAGTATCGCGTACAAACTGTTTAAATGGGCAGTGCATTGGCTGGGCTTTCATTTGTAATCAAGTTATTCATGTGAAAAGGTTTCTGACGTGATTATGGCCGCACGACGGGAATTAACAGACTTTGAACGCGGAATGGTAGTTGGAGCTAGACGCATGGGACATTCCATTTCAGAAATGGTTAGGGAATTCAACATTCCAAGATCCACAGTGATCCAAGAGTGTGCCGAGAATACCTAATTTCAGGCATAACCTCCCACCATGGACAACGCAGTGGCCGACCGCCTGCACTTAATGACCGAGACCAACGACGTGTGCGCAGAATGGTCAGTGTTAACAGACAAGCAACACTGCGTGAAATAACCACAGGAATCAATGTAGGACGTACGACGGACGTGTCCATTAGGACAGTGCGGCGAACTTTGGCTGTACTGGGCTGTGCCAGCAGAAGACTCGAGTGTCTTTACTAACAGCACGACATCGCCTGCAGCGCCTCTACTGGGCTCGTGAACATATCGGTTGGACCCTAGACGACTGGAAAACCGTGGCTTGGTCAGATGAGTCCCGATTTCAGTTGGTAAGAGCTGATGGTAGGGTTCGAGTGTGGTGCAGACCCCACGAATCCATGGATCCAAGTTGTCAACAAGGAACTGTGCAAGATGGTGGTGGCTCCATAATGGTGTGGGCATTTTTTACATGGAATGGACTGGGTCCTCTGGTCCAACTGAACCGATCATTGACTGGAAAGGGTTATGTTCAACTACTTGGAGACCACTTGCAGCCATTCATGGACTTCATATACCCAAACAACGATGGCATTTTTATGGATGACACTGAACCATGTCGCCGGGCCACAACTGTTCGCGATTGGTTTGAAGAACATTCTGGACAATTCCAGAGAATGATTTGGCCACCAAGATCACCCGACATGAATCCCATCGAACATTTATGGGACATAATCGAGAAGTCAGTTCATGCACAAACTCCTGCACCGGCAACACTTTCGCAATTATGGACGTCTATAGAGGCAGTATGGCTGAATGTTTCTGCAGGGGACTTCCAACGACTTGTTAAGTCCATGCCACGTCGAGTTTCTGCACTTCGCCGGGCAAAAGGAGGTCCGACACGATATTAGGAGGTATCCCATGACTTTTGTCGCCTCAGTGTATACCTACACGTGTTCTTTAGTTAGGTGGATCTGGCAGCTTCAACGATTGATAGAACAAAATGCGGTCTCGCTCGCATGCAAACATACTTGTACACACATATAATTTATGTCACTTAACACTGCAGCTAGCAATGTTTTTAGGGTATTGACTTATACATTAAAAATATCTTTGCGAACCCACATTACCAGCGTGTCTCTCCCTAGACGTCATTATCAGTCATGTATCGCTTACAAATATTAAATGGGAGGAAATTTTTTGTGACTGTAGCATCGGTGGATGAGAAGTGTTGTAAACTATGCTTATAAGATGGGCTAAGGTGTAACTGACCTCGTTGTGCTAATCGTCGTCGGGGCGATGCTTATGATATAGTGACTATAGCTTTGGTGGTTAGGTGATGGTGGCTTACTATGCTTATACGGGGTCTTCAGTCGTAATTGCCCCTCCATCCTGTTCGTCGCCATTCGTGATGCCTATGTTATGGATTTGACGAGTATAGCTTCAGTGAATGGGAAATGTTGGGCAAGTATGTTTATAAGAGGGCTTAAGATGTACTTGACTTTGCGAGCATGTTCGTCCTTGGGGGTGGAGTCTATGATATTAAATTGTTGGTCATATCTTAAACAGTTCGGAAATGATAGACAACGGTCTTTATAATAATGTATAAGGTGTATTTCATCCTGCAACCCTGTTCGTAGTTGGGGGTGATGTCTTTGTTATGAATTCGGTGACTATAGCTTTGGTGGATGGGAAATGATGGCTAACTGTGCTTATAAGAGGGCTTAAGGCTTCCTGACCCTACGGTCATGTTTGTTGTTGGGGGTGATGCCTATGTTATGAATTTGGTGTCTGTATTTTAAACTGTTTGAAAATGGCGACCAACTATGTTTACAAAAGGGCTTAAGGTGTGTTTGACCCTGCGGTCATGCTTGTTGTAAGGGGTGATGTCTCTGTTATGAATTTGGTGGCTATAGCTTCGGTATATTATAATTGTCGGCCAACTATGCCTATAATAGGGCTTATGATGTGTTTGAGCCTGTGGTTCTGTTCTTTGTCGGGGGTGATGTCTGGTGTTATTGGCCCTATCTCCTTGATGTTACAGTTTAATGGCTGTAATCCCAGATGGCGGACGTATAACACAAACATATTGAGGATTTACACTTCAGTTGCGAGTGAGCAGTGGTCGCGGTAGGATGTGTACTCAGTGTGTAATTACTCTCTCGGTACGTGTACTTAGTCTCGGTACGTAATTATTCACGGAACATTTACTTATGCATTATGCAATTACTCACTACGCAATTGTTCATTATTCTTTAATTATACATAGTTACCCTCTACGCGTGTAGAACCAAGGAGCCCCTCGCCACCCCTCACCCTTCCTTTTCAGTCGTGTTTTGGCAGCCGATGTGTGAACATGTGTACTTGGTGTGTAATTACTCTCTCCACACATGTACTTATTCTCGGTGCATATACTTATTCGTTATACAATTATTCGTTACACAATTGCTCATTCTGGATTAATTACTCCTAATTACATCTAATTGCCTTCGACGGGTCTCGAACCGAGAACAGTTTCCCATGTTAAAGGGTGTCGGCTAATGGTTTCCCTCTCTCAGAGCCCATTTAGAGGTTATTCTTATGGCACTACGTCTGCTGATGCTACCTAGCATGCTCAAACGACTTCGCTACCACTACTCACGTTCATAATTGCTCATTGGCTGACAAATTGACGGAAGTTAGGATCACTTTCAGAATTTATTGGTGCTACTGAAGGGAATTTTAGATTCGTAGGTAGCACCCTTTGCAAATGCGGACAGCAGCTTTAAATCTCACTGAAAATCCCATAGCGTTTAGTGTACCTTTTTGTCATGCTTATAGTGAGTTGTGTTAGTCCTCAATTATATTTGTATGAGAGAGTTGTAACAGTGAATTATTTTGTACTGCTGAGTTAAATGGGACACCCGCCCTTTTTCACAACACCTTTTCTCCTGGACGTGCGTGCGCCTACTCGCTCTAAAAATTAAGTAGCATCTCCCGTCCTGAAAATTTGTTTCTTTGATTGAGAAAAATCAGGGACAAAAAGCACTGCACGACCTCTATTTGCAACGCTGGAGTAGTTATTCTGGGGGAAGCTGGCAGTGTGCATTTGTTCCCAAAGTACATGCTGCTGCCGTTCCAAGGGGAAGATACTTTTAACCCTTTTGTTTTTCCCGATTTTTTTCATTCTTCTTGTGACCATTAATAAACTAGGAACCTGATTTAGACATTCACATAGGCCAGATAGAATCGATGTGTCTGAATCTGAAGTTCTATGTATTACTATCTTCAGTGATGAAAACATATCTTGGAATTTGGTCTAGTTTACGCAATGATTTCTCCGGCATTTTCTTTAAAACAATAATATAAAGTTTTCTCATTTTAGTAACACTTTGTAATGTCAATATATAGCAAATATAACTAGATACAAACTTAGCGGCAAGTGTTGGTGACCTGCTTCACGAAATTCAATTCAGCTGAGGTCCCTAAAATATTATTTAATTTCCAATTATACAATCACACCATATACATACACTGCTCAAAACAATTAGAGGGACAAGATTTGGAACACACTTATTATTACACGAGTTGTGTACACGGTGATATATTAGGTGACAGTAGACCATTCAAACCCTCATCTAACAGTAGTACACATATTGGTGTCTCAACGTACATATGGGTGCTAGAAGCGTACATTAAATACTATGTCCGAAACCCAAGTGGAATCATTGTCGCATTCATGTGAAATGTCCCATAAGGGAACTCTTCATTGTCTGTTATGACCACCATATACCGTATGACAGCCTCAGACCTTCGACGCACACTTCTGATCAGTCGAGGCACCTCCGTTTGCGGGATGTTCTCCTATTCGTCGACTAGAGTAGCAGCAAATTCTTGAATTGTCTGAGGGGTCCTAGAACGACGTCAGACTCGTTTGTCTAGCTTGTCGCAAGTGCTCAATGGGACTGAGGTCGGGACTCATAATGGACAATCCATGTTTTGAATTTGGAGTTCCTGTAGGGCAACACTAGGGGCAGCTGCTGTGTGGTCTCTTGCATTGTCTTGTTGCAGCACAAACTAGGGCCACATCCCCGTCACAATGGGCATAACATGATCGAGTACAATTTCATCTGTGTACCCGGCAGCAGTAAGTCCGAATGGGATCACCACACGGTCAATTCGGCTATCGATAGTGATGCCACACCACACCGTGACAGACTCAGCGCCAAACATGTCCCGTTCCTGGACTGCTGCGTCTGTATACTGCTCCCCTCCCCCTCCCCAGCAACTATACACCGGCAGCCGTCCATCACACTGTGTTAGGCGAAAGCGCGATTCATCTGTGAACAGCGAATTGCGCCATTGTCGGAGTTGCCAGTTCCGATGTGCCTGTGCAAATCGCAGTCGATCTGTCTTGTCACGAGACGCTAATAGCAGGCCTTTGTGAGGCCTTCGTCACCTCAAACCTACTTCTATAAGTCTGCTGTGAACGTTTGGTTACTGGTATTTGCACCAGTTGCTGGCCCTAAATCGTTTTGGTCGTCTCAAGCAGTATTTTCTCTATCTACCCTGGCCTGGCCTGGCCTCCTAGTGTACATTCATATTTCCCTGAATCGATTCCACGCCCTACCAACAACAGATTTCGCCATACTGCGTTGTGTAGACATTGTACGAATAGTCCATCCTCCCTGCAACAGTGCGATTGCACGAACAGTTTTCACTTCCATTAGGTACCACATTTGAACTGACTGAACGTATACAAGCTCTACGAACATGAGTTTGTCACTTACAGACATTATATCTCGGTGTAAGACTACGTGCCTCATTGATCCGCCACTTTAGTATAACACAATACATTTCACAATATCTTAGAGGGAATAGCTATGATTGTTAATTTCATTGTAAGCCTGTCTTTGGACAGCATGTCGGAACAAGACCAAACAACAGTCTCAGACGCACACATTGCTGCAAAGCCCAAGGTTTGATTGAATTTTGTTGTAGGTACAAGATGCTCGTAGATAAAATTTTGAATTATTTCGCTATTTTGCACATTGGAAACAGACATGTAGTAGTAATTGTAGTAATAGCAGTAGCAGTGAACTGATGGAAAACATATTTAAAACCAATAGTCAGTAAGTTGTAGGCAAATATTTTGTGTGAAATGCTTTAGAAGTGATGTGAAGTGATCCCTAATCTCAGTATTTATACACTTCCCATGTCAGATCAAATAAAATATACGACAGAGATGAGTGCGAGCGACGATGGTAGAAAGAGGATGAGGAATACGAGTGGCGATGAGGTAGAGAGAGAGGCACAACTTGTGGGGGAGAAAAAAGGAGGAAATACTTTTGGCGGGGGAGAGAAAGAGTGCTGCAACTTGTGGTGGGGGAAAGGAGTGATACAACTTGTAGTGGGGGAAGAGAGGGATATATATATATATATATATATATATATATATGCATACACATATAGGTGGTTACTGTGGTGGTGGAGAGAGTTACAACGGCGCAGGGGGGAGGGCAAAGGTTTGTGAGGAAAAGGAGTCGAATAGTGATAGAAGGCAATGGGTATCATGGAAAAAGGCGGGTTAAGGGGGTATAAAGAAGCCCTAACTCATTGTCAAAGGTAAAATAAAAAATAATCTATATTAAAAAAAAAATAGTAGCGGAGTACCACAGCGAAGTGAAGAAACAGGGGGGAGGGGGAGGACAAACCGCGATGGCAGGCAGACCGCGGGAATATGGCGTGATTGGCGGGTGGCTGGTGCAGACCTCGGAAATAAACAGCGACCGCGGGGCGCCGTCAGCCGTCACATGTCGGCGGTCAGCTCCGCCCGCCTCTAGTGGCGCCACACGTCGGGCACAGCCGAGCTACATATAGCCCGCACCTTCCACATGTACACTACTAGCTGCATATTTGTGAAGTTTCTACGAGGACTAATATTTTGCATCAATAATATTTCGCATATCTCCTAAGTGATTCCTTTCCAATTATCGCTATTTTCTTTTAAGTCACTTGTTTTACTAAGTCATGCTTTGAAAATCTGTAAGTATTTACACCAAACAAGCTATCATTAGTATTTGTTTTCTGCATGAACTGTTTTGAGTAAAGATTTCCATTACAAATACACCACCACAAGTAAAGTTGAAATGTAAGCCCATTACAACCAGTGAACAACCTGAACTACTGCCCCCCTCCTCCCCCAATGTAATATAGGCTATTCACGGTCAAGTGAGCACATTTGAAAGCGCTCTCATTTGAAATAATAGTCAATCAATGTATTTTATTTTAGCCCTAGTCGTTATCTTACGAGTGCGGTGGAATATACACACTGTGTTTATTAGTTACATGGCAATATTTATTTAAAAAGATGGTTAAAGGATAAAAAATGGCTGAAAGGAAAAAGGAACTTGGGCCTCACAAGTGCTCACTTTACCGTGAACAGCCTATAAATATATGTACAATACAATATTTATGAAAACACAAAGTGGATATATACCAGACACACTGTTCGTAGATGCTTGATATAAACACTTGGCCTCTACTGCTAACAGCAACTGTGCAGGGGTCGTGGTTGGGGCGTAGTGGCTAGAGCTGTCGTTCCCCACCAACGCGAACCAGGTTCGATCCCGGCGAGGGTCACTCCCGGATTTCCACACGTGGGACTCGTGTTGGGTCATGCCGTTGGTCGGTGTGTTTTCTCCGGGATCTCCCGTTTCCCCCACCCTTGCATTGCGGCGCCGCTCCACACTCACTTCACTTCACCCTCATCGGCGCTCTAGACCTCGGTGCTGAGAGCCGCTCACATCTCTCCACGCTCTAGTAAGCAAGTGTGTTCTGGTAGCCTCGAACACAGGCGCCAGACATTGCAACACACGGCTAGCAGCAATTAAATGTGAATTACCTACTAAACTGTCAGAATTAATAAAACCTATAACATTACTGATGCAAAAACTACTGATTATGATGTGTGCTGTACAGAGTATGGGATCGTTAGTTAGCTAACAGCATTCGATTACGCTAATGGAAACCTCATAAAACATTGAGGAATCTCTCTGTTGAGTAGCGTAGAGTTAACGGAGACCTCGGCTACGCTGCCAGCCGCGATATGGAAAGTGCTAGAGAGGCGGTTGCCTCGGGGATTCCCGCAGAAGATGGACTAGTTTGTGGTGAGTCTAGTTCTGTTTACATATAATAATACATCCTTTTAAAATGTCTTGTATTACTGATATCTGACAATACTTCTAACTTAATTTGATATATTCATAACACCCGAAAAAAAAGGCAAAGCATTATAAATGTACAATTTTCAACCCTGTAAAACAACATGTGCCGTTGTACCATAGTAATAACAGACAGACAGACAGGAACGTGGAAGAATGATCTGCCCTCTTCTTGTTGGGCACAAATATTATGTACGGAAGTGCTTGTGGAAGGGTATTTTGAAAAAGAATGTACTCTTGTACACACTATCACTATATAACATTAAGATAATGAATTCGTTATTAGAATAATGGAATTATATGTAACAAGATTAACTAATCGATAAGGGTAGATTAAAATAACGTTAACATACTCTTATACCATATGTTGTACTAAAAACAATAAAGTATACAAAATAACGTTAACATACTCTTATACCATATGTTGTACTAAAAACAATAAAGTATACACTAAATTCAACAGTCTATATATAAATATACACCAGTTTAATTA
This sequence comes from Clitarchus hookeri, assembly GCA_002778355.1. Lineage (NCBI taxonomy): Eukaryota > Metazoa > Arthropoda > Insecta > Phasmatodea > Phasmatidae > Clitarchus > Clitarchus hookeri. The sequence goes on along the minus strand of NQII01000613.1, from coordinate 537,946 downwards.
ATACCATAAACTACTACCATAAATTATGTAAATAAATTAGATTAGTCGGCAATAAATCAATCAACTAATCATGCTAATTACAAATTAATGAATGCAGACTAGCAGGCATAACGGCTATGCTAGACCCAACTGAAACGCAATCGACGACAACAACAAGAGCAACTGTAAACGGGCAGATGAGGGCAGCAGGGGCGTCTAGGGCCGGGCCACGGGCCGCAGTCTCTCACCGAGCGTCTGGCACGATACGCACATACAGTCGGGCCGGGCGCCACTGTTCAAGGTCACCACTAACTACCGCACTGCACCGGAACTGGCGCACTTACATGCACGTCCTACATTTGGAAAGTGCTGTTGCCATTAAGGTGGCCGCCTGGGTAGGCCGCCGAGCGGTGTGCACAGCTCCAGCAGAAAACGTTTTACCGTCCAACGTGTCCGAGTGAGGTCTGCTTAAGAATAGCATTTAAGAAACGTTACGGGTCTGTATACGTTTTTCAGGTCTTCAATTTATCTTTAAAGCATGCTTTTGTGATAGTGAAAATGACTAACGGGTGTTTTCGCGGTCATTTTTAGGCATAACACATTAAAAAATGAATAGGGACGTGCATTAAACCTTAAATTTGTATAATTACGCCATAAAATGGTAGGGTCTCCGATGAAAGTCTCATAGAGGCACGTTATCGACGACAAGACTGGAAGCCAGTTCTGTGCTTTGCGCGTAGAGGCGATGAGAGAGTTGAAGCGCATGTCTCTGTCACCCCTAGCGCTCCCACGTTTTCAGGCCTCAGACGTGCAAAATTCCTACAACCAGGCGGCCACCTTAACGACGCTACGAATCTTCAAATATAACGTTTCAAACAAAAGTATTATCGGTTCGCATGTAACAGGGTTCGACTAAAATAAAACGAGTGGTCGTAAGACACGATGAACATTAAACTGTGTGTACAATACAGCTGACTCTCAGAATTGCATGCCACCACTCTGAAATATGGCGAAACAATTATCAGGTTCGCGGTGGGGTCACGGATAAAGTAAACTAAACTATTGTCCATTTAATATAAGTGGGGTAAATTTTGACAGGCAATGTGATTAACCTACACAGCATGTAAACAGCAAATGATCTCGTTTGCAAAGTATTGTATCAGCTGATGAATTGCTGCGGGATGTATTTTGTTACGTTGGCGATACTGATGACTACGGAGTACGCTACGAATTAATCAAATATAACGTTTCAACGTTTACTTAGAACTAAAAGTTGCAATTTAAAACTTTAATTACCTAACAACATTTACGGTTTTAATGTTTTAAAGCAATATGCAATTATTTTTTTTTTTGGGCTTTTAGCGAATTGGCTTCAAAAACATGTTTATAAATTATAACGGAGTATGAGGACACTTAAGAGCAGGGAATCGTTTCCAGCACGGTAAACGCCGTTGTACATATGCTCTTTTCCAACATGTTTATGCGAGTACCTTGTTTGTGTTGTCGGATTATTTTATCAGCAGTTAATACATTTTGTATTCGCTATAGACACGTGTTTACCGCTTCGTAAAACGGCTTGTTCCGCCATTTTCCTACCAGCGCCCGCCATGAAGCGCCACAAATATAATTTACGTTCCGAAGTTTTAGTTTGTTGATATTACTCAATAATTGTGTATATAAATTATTTCATATCAGTGGCGGGCAAACGTGATTTTAGTGACGATATCTTACAAGGAATTTCATAGAAAAACACGTGTTCAAGAGTTTGCGAATTACAAATAGGAAGTTAGCGTGTTTTGTAAATAATGTGTTTATATACAGTTACTATAATGTTTGAAATGCACGTGTCCTAAAAAAGCCGCACTTTCAACGCTTCTGTGGTGCAAAATTAATATTTGTTTATTTGGCCTATATTGTAAATCCAACTAGTGGAAGGTTAACTTCGGTAAATGTGTGCGCGTATTGCTGCATCTATACGAACAGCGATGTATGTTTCGCATGCTGTTCTTTCATTGAAGTTAAAACTTTCGAAGTTATAATAATTTGAATGTTATTTCCGTACAAGTAGAATTTTCAACTGATCCAATAAGACAATATGTAATTAAAAATGATACTCTCTCGCAAGAAAAACCTTAAAAATAATGCAGTCTCACAAACGAATTAAACCAAGGCCACCCCTTTCCCTCCTTTATTACCCTAGAAATAAAATAAATAGATCCCCAGCAAACTTACTTGGCCATTGCATATAACACAGGTTGGAATGCTAATCTAGCTGTAATATCCTACATTGATTACTGGATAGAAGTTAGTTATGGGCTGTTCACAGTAAAGTGAGCACTTTTGACTCTAGTTACTCTTTTCTTTTCAGCCATTTTTTTATCCTTAAACCACCTTTTTAAATTAATATTGCAATGTAAATAACAAACACAGTGTGTATATTCCACCGCACTCGGAAGTTAACGTCCAAGGCTAAAATAAAATATATTTGTTGACTATTATTCAAAATGAGAGGGCTTTCAAAAGTGCTCACTTTACCATCAATAACGTGAGTGTTTCGGTGCCTGCCATTACATCGCACAGAACAGCTGCGGCGGAAGGATATATCGTGGCCGCGCTACTTTTCTAGAACTGCCAACGTTCACCCCAGTCACATGAAATGGACAATACTCGCGTCGACTCCCCGACACGTGCCGGGGTCAGCACACTGCTGGTTTATGTCGAGGGCGCAGTCCGTCCCCCGGGACACGGCCCTCGAGCGTAGGGATACCTGACTTTCGCGAAAATAGTTCCACGCAGGCTAAGACTTCAATATCCTACTTGTATATACGCGTGTGTTTACTGGCCGTGCTTTGTTGTCCTAGGACATTACAGTAATTTCATTGCACCGATCAAAATTCAGTCTCCGTTACTGAGCGTCTGTGATACTGGGCAGGCACGCAAGACGTGCAGCACTTAACAACCTCGTGACCGCGAGAGGGGTGCTGGTTGGTACACGGGCCTTAACGTCTCATCGACAGCGAGGTCGTTAGAGACGGGAATCGCGAGGAAAGTGGATCTTAGCTAGAGAGTTTCGAAATACATGCAGACAGGAACTCTTTTCGCGAAATGGCATCCTTACCTGCCGCCTTCTTTGCCGCGTACAGGTTCGCTTCCTCCTGGGCCTTGCCTATGTTCTTCTTGTATCGTATCCTCTTGTTGCCGAACCAGTTGGACACCTGCAACACGCCAACGTCCCTCGCATCACTACATTGCCCACAGCCTTCTGCCTACACTGCAGTCTACAGTACACTCTACTCTACACTACACTGCACTACACTAGAGGCTGTTCTCAATTAACTGAGCACATCTTTCAAAAGTGCTCAGTTCATCGTGAAACGGCCCATACACTACTCCACTCTCTACAGTACACTCTCGTTGTGAACAGAGCTCTCGTAAAATCGACCTTTGAGAAATGTTCCTGTTCCTAATTGCATCTATATATTAAGAATGTGGAACGTAAATTAACACTTTAGAGGTTAATATCATTTTGCAGTTGTATGAATGCCGAGAACAAGGGAACGGCAGACAAACCTCCCCCTTCCTTGCACACCCTAACACGCTGACAGCCTCAGCTAGCGCCATAGAGTACACGTAATACCTCGCGCCGAAAGCATTTTACGTATTTCATTACAAAAATAATTACTTTTACCTAAAATTATAGGATTTTTGTTAGAACCTCACGAATTACCAGCGAAGACATTACAAAAGGTCCAGAGACAAAAAAAAACGACTGATCTAGATACCAAAGGCAGGCATTCCGAGAAACTTTCTCCAATTCAACATCATGGGCGACTGGTCCACAACTAAGGTTTTATAAATAAAGAGGTAAAAATTTCGAAAACAAATAAACACATAAAAAATATATAATTAAAGTGCTCCAGGTGCGATACTGATATAACTAATGAACCCACTTTTCCCTACACGGGTGAAAAATCCGTTTTAATGATTTTTGAAAACTTAGGGTGGCATTCTTAAATATTTCGTTTGCGGTCCCTAAAACTCCTCGCGTATAAGAGGGGACTGTAACTTATATGTCTCGTAAGCCGAGTTTGAATTCATGAACGAAGTTTGTCAGTCCCTCTTTCACGAGGGCGAGTGTCCGATGATTTTCAGAGCCCTGTGTGCGAGGCTAAAAAATACAAAGCACGTTCCCAGATATCGGCAGTTAAGAACAAAGGTTTTAGCTAAAATGGATCCGCCTGAGAACACATGCGTTGTTAAAAAAATATTTGTCAATTAATGTGTTTGCTACTAGTAAAGTCGGTACAAATGGAAAATGATACATAAATCTGCTTATGAAATTTGAAACATTTCACAATTGGTTCTATATTTTATGCCGAGGCATTTTTCTCTCAACTGTGACATAAAATTCTAAAACTGATACTTTAAAATTTAAAAGACGAACACGAAAATCTACAAGCAGCAATAATTGAAAATATTAATAGTAATAGGAAACGTTTAAAATATAACTTACTGAAAATATTGCTAGTTTAGCAAGATGTGTTCGGTAGTCTTGTAGGTATGATAGCAGGCTTATGATATCTTAATGCATGTTCAAATCACGATCCAAAAGGAAATTTCTTTAAAATTTTTAATATCATACTCCCTGCAACTCAAACACTACGGAACTTATATTAGTTTCCTCCAAAACACTTTATTAGCAGCACAAACATCGAAAATCAATTAGAGATTTTAAATGGAATTCGTGGAAAGTTCCTTTCCTAGAAAAACACACTCGTCAACATGGAAATATGTATGATACTATTTCTGCTCGTGATTTCGCGAGATTTTTTTTAACACATTTACTTGGTACTCATTAAAAATTATACGCTGCATCAAACCACGATAAGACGAGCGAGTAACAGATAAATAGCGTGCTTAATTCATCGGTTTTTGAGGCAAGTTTTTCAATTTTCTGTATTACTTTCCACCCCTCCATTTGTGAGAGTCAAGAGCAACATGCCACCACTTAAAAATAATTGTATCTGCCAGTGCATTGCATCGCAATTATCGAAACGATATAAGGCATGCGCCATTTTTACAAGTACAAGACACTCGTAACTTTGAGAAGGCTCGCAATTGTAACCAACATGCAAACGACTCGCTAATCGTTTAAGAATCTCGTTTTCCTGCCAAAACAAGATGCGTACCGAATGTGGCTCGCATCTCCAACGCAAAAGTGACTTAGCCCAGTCAAATAGGGATTCAACCTCGGAATGAAAGTTAGAAAGCTGAAAATTTGCACGAGATTCTTAAAGTTCGCTCAAATTCTCATAGAATCTCGTGTCTGCGTGTCAAGATATTCAGGTCAAAGGTCGTGATAATAGTTTTTTTTTTGTAAATATCTTGTTTCCTATGCTTGCAATGATGTTTGAAGTTAGTACAAAACTTGTAGAGCATAAAATTCTCTACTAATTTGGTCTTAGGCGATATTTTATACAATTTACCATTCTTGAGATAGAACGCGAAGAGTGGGAAGCGCCTATCCGTATATAGGATAACGTTATGTCCAACTGTGGAATCCAACGCAATAGTACAGATTATAATATGAATTATTTACTAGAAATATTATAATTATTGAGGAACGTACATTATTTACTTAGTCATGAATAATATTTATAAATATTATTCATAAATAAGACATCCGTTTGATAATATTTAGTTAATTTATATTAATAATAAGATATTGAAATTAAATAGTTTAAATACATTGTAATTACATATTTACTTATTATAAGTGTAACGTAAATCAATTACAATTTATTTAAGTTGAAATGTATGGCGGATTTGATTTTTTTTACTCTGATTATCAATAGCAAGCATGTAGCTTAATATTCCTCTAGTTCGTCATCGTCTTCCTCTTCTGGTCGCCCAAATTGAATTTCCAGTTCGTTATCATCATCCTCGTCTGTTATATTCGGCTCTAAAGCTTCAAGAACCTCAGGTACATATTCACTTTCTTCATCAAGATCAGTTCGATATGATTCGTTGAGGCATGCTTGTCCGTTACACTGGCCACAAACTGAGGAGCATTGCAACCCTACTTCTCTACATCCACAACTCGCACCATAGCCTTTCTTGTAATTGCTGAAGATCGTACTGAGTAGTTCTTCTGGTGCTGGTGGTAATAATGCTGTTGTGGGTTCCAGGATTTCGTTTTGCAATATCCACCCACATTCCTCGGGTTCTAATTATTTCCCTAACCAAGTTTGGATCTGGTAGTAGACACGATAGATATGCTGTCGAGCTGCTACACCGGTCTTAACAATTTAACATCTGCCCCAACTTACTATTATATAAATAGAATTGGTCGTGTTAGGGACCCCGTAAGGGGAAATAATATAGGTAGGTATATTCAAGCATTTACACTGTTCGAAAAAGAAATACTTCATCTCTTTCCTACTTAATATTAATATATATTAACTAAATATTATGAAACGGATGTCATATTTATGAATAATATTTATAAATATTATTCATGACTAAGTAAATAATGTAAGTTCCTCAATAATTATAATATTTCTAGTAAATAATTCATATTATAATCTGTACTATTGCGTTGGATTCCACAGTTGGACATAACGTTATCCTATATACGGATAGGCGCTTCCCACTCTTCGCGTTCTATCTCAAGAATGGTAAATTGTATAAAATATCGCCTAAGACCAAATTAGTAGAGAATTTTATGCTCTACAAGTTTTGTATAACTTCAAACATCATTTGAAGCATAGGAAACAAGATATTTACAAAAAAAAAAAAACAATTATCACGACCTTTGACCTGAATATCTTGACACGCAGACACGAGATTCTATGAGAATTTTGAGCTAACTTTTAGAATATCAAAACAAAGATGTATGCAAATTTTCAGCTTTATAATTTTTATTCCCAGGTTTACCCATTTTTTCACCTTATTTGACTGTACTAACTATGAATACCAGCCTTAGATGGTAAGTAGGCCTTGAAACCTCGTTGACAGCAATACCATTAGAGATATAACCAGAAACACATTCAACAGTTGTGAGACAATTACAAATATACACGTGCCTTACCCGAGACTCGAATCCAGAAGAAAAATTCTTACCATAAGATAGTGTGCAACCAACTGCATTGAGGAGGGGTAAGATTCGGAGCATAAACTTTGAATGTGATCAGTATAATGTTTGAACGATACAAACCAAAAATATTTACAGGGTCATCATTTTTAAATGTTATATAACCATATAAATTTGGTAGGAATGATATAAATGTTTCCCGAGATAGAACATAAAAACTTAATGCTGTATGTGGCACTTCCAAAATGGCGGAGGAAAGAGTTTATGTATTAGGTTATGGGATAATTGCATAGATACTGCGAATAAATAAAATTAAGTTACAAGTGGTTACATAGTTGTATATATGGCATACGAAGCTAGAAAGTTTATATATATATATACCATTCTGAAAATAAGTGACTGGCATACTTAAAACATATAAATTAATATGGCAAACCATTGTTAAACTTCTCTGCCAAATATGGTACGAATTGGTTGATATTTTCCCCGAGATATGACAAAAAAATTAATTTCTTCAGTTGAGGTTAGTCAGTTAATGGATGGAGGTCTTAATTTAAAAAATAGTTAGTTATAATTTTCTATAATTTTATTTACAACTACAAACAAAATTCTCTCGACTCAACATCTCACAATAAATTGATATCACTTGCTGTTTCAATTAATGACTTCAATCAATATAATTTATTACCTCAAATATATTAACATAATTAAAAATCAGTCCCAATTGACCAGTGTATCAAAACATATTAAATTATTTTACAAATGTTATGTCCATATTTCACAGTTCCAATATTTACAATAAAGTCCGTATATCACATGTCATACAGTCCCACCTCAGTTTAGTCCATGTCCCACCAGTCCGCAATGTTCTAGAGTTCTCCGAGGGCCCTCACGCACAGTAGCCTTCACTTGTCAGGTTTCACGCCCTCTCGTTCATTCCAACCACAAACACCTCGTCCACCGTCGTCGCCCGTCCTCTACACGTCGGATAGATTACCGCACGCAGCTAAAAAGTTCCTACCAAGACTGCCGATAGTCCAACTGTGGCTTGTATTTATAGGGTCGTATGCAATCACCCAGGAGGGGGTGGCCACGAGGCAGCGAGCGGGTCTGGCTGGGGGGAGCTCACGGCCAGTGCGAGCTACAGCGCGTAACAATACACTGCCACCATATAAGTTATATTTAAATCTGTTTCGTAGTTTCGAAGATATAATTTATGCTAAAAATGTATGGTTGGCCACCATTTGAAGCTGACCCACTTAAAACGTTTATTAAGTTTACAATAGCTTGGTGTAGTGATACTTGTTGCCAAATTTGGCAGGAAACTTGTTTTTTTTTCTGAAGATATGAAATAATTTTTTCTTAATGTACCACTATCTTAAAAAATGGTGGGCAAAAGAGATTCAGTCCACGCACATTTGACTGTTTATAATATATACTTCCAGCATTCAAAGTTAAGTGTAAATTGATTAAATGGTTTCGACAATGTAGCATACTAAGCCAAAATTGCTGTGTGAACGCCATTATGAAAATTAGTGTCTGACCACAAAACCCATGCCATGTTACATCAGCTGCCGCAGTACCACTTTTTTTTTTGCCAAATTTGGTAGGAGTCTGTTGATCGTTTCCAGAGATATGATATAACTTAATTTATCCATGTGGCGCTATCTCACAAAAGTGGCTATTTGTTGGCATGCATGTTGATTGTAATTCATGCATACATACATACATGTATATATTCAGTATACAGAAGTTCAGTATACACAAGGTGTTTGTAGTCAAGTCTGAAAGCTGAGCTTAAGACAGCCTTGATCAAGACAATCTTATTTTTCTACACACTTATTTCCGCCCCACGTTCCATAGACTACAAACAAGACAATCTTCGTGAAAACGGTGTGCCCTATACATCCTTTATTATTTACCACTTTCGGCTTGGTCAAGAACCAGTTTAAGGCATGATACAAAAAATTTCAAATACACAAAATTAAAATTTTTCACGACTTCGTTGACTTTGCCAGATTCTTTACGGAATGTAGGTGTTAATTAAATTAAACAGTTAATAATTGCCCATTTTATTTAAAAACAATCCCAAAAAGTCATTACACGTAATGTCTTGACAATAAAAGGCTATTTACAACCAAACAAATATTTACATAATCGCCTATCACCTCATACAAATTATAATAATCAATCGCACAAAACCAGTCTTTATAAAAAAAAAAAGGGTTCTAATACCAACTGAATTAATATTAAACTTATATATGTGATAACTAAGAGTCCTAGTATTTAGAGTCACTCGTCCATTCTATCGCCTTGTTTCAGTTCAGATACCACCTGTGTTTACTGTCCGGAATGTTGTGGAGCGCTCCCGTTACACACACAGCCGCACTCTACTCGGCGGGCAACTCGCCCACCGCAGTACTCTCACGCTCTCCTCCGTCGGCGCGACACAGGCTTGTCCGCGATAGTCTCCATCACCTTCGCCGCCGGTCCTCTTCTTTGTTCACTGCTCATCGCACTTCACCAGGTGGCTATCACAACTACTGCCGCCCTCCGACTGCGGTGGTATTCATAGTGACAGGCGTGCTGGTGCAGATCATTCTTCTCATGTCGGGTTGCGCCGAGTGAGATCACCACCAGAGAGTTCATCCAATATCCCGCCGCCGACTTCTGCAGAAATGGAAGGGACGGTGGGACGAATAGGGCAATCCAGGTAGCTGTCAATCACCCCGTCCGCCAGCTAACCTGACAGTGGTTGGATCGTGGGGACTCACCCCCCTCCCTCCTTAGAAATCAGGCGGCGGGACGGCCGCACACGCACTGCACTAAGCACAGCAGTCCGCGCGTCCCAATAACAAATTGTTTAGAAACAAAGTGAGGCTAATTTGTTGAAATGTGACGAAATTGCTATCATTTCAAAGGAAAATATTGCGTACGAGTGTACAGCTTGTTTCTTCACACTTTTTGAATCAAACCTTTAAAAAATAACCTCATGTATGACATTTTTGTTCCTAAATACGTTATGATCACAAGCGTTTGATGTTTGTATTAACATAAAAGTAACTTATTTAGGGCTAAAGTGAACTTTTACGTATATTTTATCAATAAATTATAATACAGGTTGAGAATAAAATTATATCCCAACTTTGAAGGTCTATATTATCAACACCAAACAAATGAAACATGGAACCGTTAAGTTTGTTTACTATATATTCATAAATGTTCAATGTANTCAATAAATTATAATACAGGTTGAGAATAAAATTATATCCCAACTTTGAAGGTCTATATTATCAACACCAAACAAATTAAACATGGAACCGTTAAGTTTGTTTACTATATATTCATAAATGTTCAATGTAACCACATGAGCGGCCCGAACGACATCTACGCGATAATCAAACTCGTTCCACGCTCTTGTCAGCATGTCCCGTGTTACGGTTTGGATGGCGTTCGTAACTCTCGGTTTAAGGTGTGGGGGAAGCGAGCTCGCATTCGACACGTCAATTTGAAGGGGACGGCCTGATGTTTACTTTATGTGCAGAGAGATGACCTTATGAGCGTGTGTTGTGTGTTAGTCCGCATCACGATGGCGACGGAACAACACAAGGCGTTCTGTGTTATTCAGTTTGCTAAATGTGAACCGGTTACGACTTTTCAACGTGAATTTCGTCGCAAATACGAACATCGTCCTCCCGATGGAGTATCGTACGTTGGTTTCGTCAGTTCCGTGATACAGGGTGCCTTTGCAAAGGCAAAAGTTCCGGGCGGCCACGTGTGTTCGAAGAGAATGTGCAATGGACTCAACAAGCGTTCGTTCACCGTCCGAGAAAATCGCTACATGAGACCCCGTTTTGGGTGGTAAAGGGCCCCTAACGGGGCCCGGACTACCCCCGCTCTGAGCTTCGGCAGCGATGAAAAACGGTGGAACTCGACAAGTTAGGTGGTATCGACAGTATGTACAGTGTTGCGAAAGCGATTGCTGTACAAACCATACAAGTTACAGCTTGTACAGGCTCTTACCGAAAGGCATAAATAACGGAGACGTGATTTCTGCAAGATCGTTCTTGCCCAGAACGAGGTAGACGGTGCCTTCATGTCTAAGCTGGTTTTTAGCGATGAAGCGACGTTCCATACCAATGGCAAGGTGAACCGGCACAACGTGCGGATATGAGGTCAGGAGCCTCCACATGAAACCACCGAACACGAGCGCGCTTCCCCCAAAGTGAACGTGTTTTGTGCTGTATCCAAAGACACGTTGGACTCGTGCTGGTAGTGGTTGACTCCGCATGCTGGAGAAGGCTCGGAGAGATTCCCCCCTCTTGCTAAAAGAGCCGGACGTTGAACAGGAGTGTTCCGGGGGCGTGCCCGAGACCACGTCAGGGGCGTGGGTAGTGCTCCGGCTATACCACACGCTTGGTAATCTGAGTGCTAGAATCTCAGGCCTTGTGGTAGGACATGCTCTGTGCGATCTGCAATATCAGATCGGGGCTCTGCCTGGTGCGGCCTGTGTACAGGTCGGGGCAAACGGGTTTGGTCAATTCAGAAAGCGCTGGTCATGTCTGCGATGAGAGGGCGTGATCCCTCTTCCCCGCCTACTGGGAGGCCGGGGTGCGGTATGGCCTCGCGGCTAAGAGCGCCCCGTTAACAAATAAAACCACGACTCTGTCGTGTTTAACAGTAACCTGTATCCAAAGACACTGTTTTCGGCCCTTTCTTTTTTCACGAGCCACTGTTACTGGAATCCCTTATTTGGACATGCTTACAGAGTGGTTGTTTCCTCAGTTAGAAGAGGCGGCAGGGGACTTAATTTTCCAGTAGGGTGGTGCACCACCCCATTGGCACCTAGCTGTTCGCAGATACCTGAACGAGACGTTGCCGCAACGTGGTATTCTCTAGGTCTCATCATCCGTGTGGAAGGCACTCTTGATCGATTTGGTTATTGATGGGTTTTGTTTAGGCACATCGCAACAGAACTAGCTGTCAATAAACATGCTGAGATAACGATCTCCGCCCAGAGGAATTTTAAACCGTGTTTCTCGCTCGCGTACAAGCACGAGATGATTCTGCCCTTAATTATACAGTCCTCTTCACACATCAGCACAAATTATTGTTGGGATAGACAGTTATTAGCATCGTTAAATAAAATGGCAGCTGCAGCAACGCCTGGGCTACAAATTTTAATTTTAAATTATCTGCTAGCCCAGGTGGACGAGCCAGAGAACTGTATGAAGCGTCTAGGGAAAGTGCATCGAAAGTGGAAGATTTCGAGATGGTCTTCGGGGAGGTTATGTCGAAGAGAGATGAACTACTGGCGAATTCTTTTGCCATCTGCGCTCAGCCACCTCAAGAAAAAGGGCACGTATTAGACGAGTGCAAAGAACAGTTTGCAACATACTAAACCGTTTTCTGCGAGCTAAAGAAGGTGTGTAGCAGAATAAAGAAAAACACTGGTGACTTAACGACCCGCAGCGATATTTCGCAAAAGCTAGGAATCCCGACAGCAGTGCTACCACCTCTACCATTGCCGGTACTCAATGGCAATATAGCTGAGTGGACAGGCTTCGCAGTTATTAACTTCAATTAAATCGATCACGCCCTGCACCTTACACAAGATCAGAAAATTAATTACTTGCTGGGTTGTTTACAGGTGGAGGTCAGAGAGTTGGTACACAGTATACCAGTTACCGAAAGCAATTACTGGGTAATTTGGAAAATATTAGAGAAGAGGTAGAGTTTGGGACACAGCAACACTACAAGTCCAGAAGATCTTGAATCTACAAAAGGTTGATAGTCGGAAAGAAGGTGGATTAATAAAGTTTGTGACTGCAGTGGAAGAAAATCTGAGTGTGCTAGAGGCTCAGAAATTTCCAGTGGCTCGGTGGAATTTCCTCCTTCTAAACATATTTCTCGAGGAGTTGGATGCATCACTCAGGCAGGCATTTGAACTTTTCCACGAAGAGAATGAGCCATCATATTCCAAACTACTCAAGTTTTTGGAATGGAAGGCTAGAGTTGTGGAGCATGTTCAGATTGCCGCTGACGATCAACCTCCTGCTCGCAACACCTTTAAGAGCCCATTCTTTCAGGGGAAGTTTTCCTCGTGGAATAAATTCCGGTCTACCAGCTATGGAAACAATAAACAGTCAGCAGATTCGAAGACTACTCTTGTTTCTGTGCATGACGATAAAGGTAAGCAGATGTTGTGTCCAATTTGTGGTACAGCTCGTGCTCTACACATATGCCAAACATTTCTCTCAAAACCGACAGATGAGAGGAGGAAGTGCGTGTTAACCCACAAGCTGTGTTTTAACTGCCTGCGAGCAGGAAATGCAGCGGTAAATTATCATTCTTAGTTTTACTGTCAGCAGTGCCAATGCACACATCACACCTTGAGTCAACTGTCACGAGACAACAGTTCTGACGAGACAGACCAAGATATTACAGACTCTGCTGGTCAGGAAGATGGCAATAGTAGCACCGTTGCAATGTATTCGGCGTCTGTTTCAGAGGAGGATGGTCCTCCAACTACTGTTTTGCTTATGACTGCTCGGATCAATGTGAAAGAAAGTAGCGGCCAATACCAAGTTGTGCGTGCATTATTGGAAAGTGCATCACAGTTATCATTTATAACCGAAATGTGTGTGAAACGTTCGAGACTTAAGCGACATCACACTGGGGTGAGTTTCAGGCATAGGGCATACTAGGACGGACTCGAGAGGGGCTGTGGTGTGCGAGATCACTTCGCTTCACACACCAGAGTTGCACCTAACTATTCAAGTGTTGATTTTCAATAACATTACTGGTAATTTGCCTTCAGCTGAGATTATTACAACAAATCTTGCACATCTGAAAGATGTGCAAGATGTGCCTCACCTGGTTGCATTGACATGTTGCTGGCAGCAGATGTAATGGCTGACGAGATGACTGGCTGCAAGATCGAAGGAAAACCAGATGCATTCTTTACAGCATTTGGTTGGGTAGTCGCCGGTAATGCTCCATGTGCAAGTAAATGTGAGTCGGTTTCCTTACACGTAGAAATGAATGCGTCTCTCGAGGTGGCCCTACAAAAGTTTTGGGAGGTAGAAGTTTCTGTCAAACGAGGCCCAACAGTGCGAGAATCACTTCATAAGTACCCACAAATGTGGCGAAGATGGTATATTTGTCCTGAGACACTCATTCAGATCACTGACGTGTAATTTGGGTAACTCATCTTCAACAGCGTAGACTCAGTGGACTAGAGTGTCGACTTACAAAGAGGCCAGAGCTAAAGCAGCACTACCAAGACTTCATGGAGGAATATGAAAACTTGGGTCATATAAAATGTATTGGGCAGTTAACATCCACTCATGATGGCTCCTTACTACAGGTGAGTTTGCTCAGCCAGCCTTACTTTATTCCTCACCAAGCAAAAATCAAGGAGGAAAGTGTTTCCACAAAAGTGAGGGTAGTTTTCGATGCATCCTGCAAGACCACTAATGGACAATCACTGAATTATCTACTTTCTGTGCCAAAATTACAGAAGGAAATTTTTGATGATACAGTTTTGAGCTACCGAACATTTCCTGTTGCGGTGACTGCAGATGTACAGACAAATGGTTGTTGATCCCACTGACAGGAAGTACCAGTGTATTCTTTGGAGAAATTCAGTGGATGATCTGGTTAGCATGTATGAACTGGCATCTTCCCCTTTTCAAACCCTCCGCACCTTGCAGAAACTTTCAACAGATGAGGGTAACAAGTTTCCATTGCCTGCTTATGCTACACTCTATGATATCTTTGTTGACGATATAGTCACAGGAACTGCAACTGTTGCCGATGCTCAGCTGCTAAAGACTCAGCACATCGGACTCTTGGCAGCAGGAGGGTTCAAACTACACAAGTGGTGTTTCAACCATGAAAAGCTCTTTGATGACCATCATCATGAACGTGAGAACTCATTTTGTATGTTTGGTTGCTCTGATACAGTGAAAGTGTTGGGCCTACGATGGGACACAGGCCACCTTTCATACAAAGTGAATGTCCCTGACTTGCCAGTAACAAAGCATGGCATACTCTCAACTGTTGCTCATCTTAATGACCCATGTGGATGGATAGCACGTGTAGTCATGTCAAGTAAGATGTTGCAGACCTTGTGGACTCAAGGTCTAGGATTGGATGAGCCAGTTGTGGGAGACATATCGAGAGTGTGGTGCGAGCAGATTCGTTCCAGTATAAGAACATGACATGCAGTTTCATGGTTTTTGCGATGCCAGTGAGAAGGCATACAATGCAGACATTTATTCTCACTGTGTCACAGCTGGTGGTGCCGCTGAAGTTCACCTGCTTGTCGCCAAGTCCAGGATGGCGCCACTCAAGGCTCTGTATGATCCAAGGTTAGAGCTGTGTGCAGCAGTTTTGTTATGCAAACTTTGGAAATGTGTGGTGAGACTGTATGATTCAAAAGTTGTTAACCTTGCATTGCATGCATGGACACACTCCACAGTAGTTTTGGCCTGGTTAAGATTGTCACCACACAGTTTAAAAACCCTCGTCGCCAACCGATTGGCAGAGATCCAGTCTATAGTCCCACTTAGTTTCTGGAGGCATGTTCCATTGGAACATAACCCTGCTGATGTTGCTTTACATGGCTGTCTTCCAGACCACTTGGTGAACACAATATGGTTTTCAGGACCACGTCGGCTGTTACATCCTTACGAGTGTTGGCCTGTGCAGCATTCTTGCGAGAAAGTACCTCTTCCCGAAGTTAAACCAGTGATGCCCAGTGTCTTGGTGGCAAATGCCAGTTAGGTACAGAAATCTGATGATCCTTTCAACTTGTTGCAGAAATCATCTTTCTTTTCTTGACTTCAGAGAGTCGTGGCATGGATCTTATGAGCGAAAGCAAATTTTCAAAGGCCACCCCATTCCACTGTCCAGTCGCAGACAACAGAGGAGTTGTACAATGCCCATAATTACTGTATCATGACTGTGCAGGCATATTACTTCAGGGAAGTGATTAGAGCATTGGAAAAGGGAGAACAATGTTCTAAACCCATTAAAAGCCTTGTGCCTTTCTTGGACTCGAAGAGTGTTGTAAGGGTGGGCGGCATGCTGCATAATGCACCAGTGACTGAAGAAAATAGGCACCCCATCCTACTTCCAAAGCAAAACAGACTGTCAGAGTTGATCATAATGCATTGTCATGTGACCACCCTGCATACAGGTCCTTCAACCATACTGTACCTGAAACATCGAGAATACTGGATCATTTCTGCTCGAACGGATTCGTAAGCTCCTTCACAACAGTGTCGCATGTTTTAAAGTGAGTGCAGCTTCATCAGCCCCACTAATGGGTACACTTCCTGCCTCGCGATTCGTCCAGTGTAGAGCATTTAGCAATGTTGGACTTGACTTTGGAGCCATTCCTTGCTACCCCAGTTAGAGCAAGAAGGAAAACCACCCAGAAGGTTTAACTTCATGGCGACAACAAAGCCGTGCACCTGGAACTCGTATCCGACCCATCTGCAGCAGCATTCCTTGGTGCACAGAAGTGTTTTGTATTTATTCGAGGGCTTCCATCGTAGATATCCTCAGAAAATGGAACCAACTTGGTGGGTACCAGAAACCACCTGATGGATGTGTACAAAAGCCTCTTCTGTGGAGAAATTCGGCAACAAATTGGCAGCGAGGCCAGTCGGAGAGGGTAAGGTGGCGGTTCAGTCCCCCTGCCAGTCCCTTTGATGGCCTCTGGGATGCTGCGATTAAAAGTGTAACACAACACCTGAAACGTGTGGTGGGCACACAGCTGCTTACCTTCGAAGAGCTGGGAACCCTGTTTACACAGATTTCTGCAGTGGTGAACTCTCGACCACTATGTGCCTTGTCGGAGGATCCTCGAGAGTACGAAGTACTAACTCCAGGGTATTTCCTAATGGGTGATGCCTTGGTAGCTCTGCCAAAGCAGGACTTGTCAGATCTTCCGCAATACCATTTTGACATGTGGGAGCTAATCACTCAGTTCCAGCAGAGGGTGCGGTAGCGATGGAGTGATGAGTATCTACACACTCCAGCAGAAAAACAAGTGGACCTCACCTCAACCCAACATTCAAGTGAACCAGCTGGTGCTGTTGGAAGAGTCGAACTTACCTCCACTGAAGTGGAAGACAGAGCGTGTTACTGAAGTCCACCCTGGGCAGGATGGGATAGTGTGTGTCATGCCAGTAAGAACACCTCATGGCAGCTTCACCAGACCAGTCACAAAAATCTAACCTTTTCCTGAAGAATAACTGTGTATCGTTTGATACTTAACACTATCACACTTTTGTTTTTTTATATGTGAATCATGAAACGGTAAAAGGACTTAAGTCCAGTTTTCAGCTCTTTTGACATAAGTACATGTACGAGTTCTTTATAGGTAGGTAGGTGCATGCGATGGTGTTAACAGGATATATGTCCAGCATATTCTCGATAACATAGTGGAGTTTTCGTTTTTGCATGCAGTGTTAATAGAACTCCAGTCCAGGACTTAACATCATTTTAAAACTGTACTGAAATAGAGATCATAAACAGCAGAAACTATAATATCAAAATAGATTCCTCCAAATCATGCAAATGGATGNTGGTGTTAACAGGATATATGTCCAGCATATTCTCGATAACATAGTGGAGTTTTCGTTTTTGCATGCAGTGTTAATAGGACTCCAGTCCAGGACTTAACATCATTTTAAAACTGTACTGAAATAGAGATCATAAACAGCAGAAACTATAATATCAAAATAGATTCCTCCAAATCATGCAAATGGATTAAAACAAGAATGAAAGTCATACCATTATTCTTTTGTTTTGTATGTATATTTATGTATTAGCCTAGCGCTTTAAGATTGCGGATGTGAATAAACCTGTCAATGAAAGGAAAAAAAAAAGGAAAGGTACAAGGAATAAAAATTCATATTCGAGGAATATAATAGAACGTTCATGATTAACAGGGAAACCATACAGAAACAAAGATGTTCCTGCAAGGAAAACTGGAAATAAGTGTAGGGAAGTGTGAAAATGTGGTTGTCTCATTACTGATAAGTCACGTTGCTGTTGTAAATATAAAATGAACGATTTGGTAATGAACAGAGTAATAATTTTTTATTTAAATTCAAATATTATTTTTGTTTCAGCTGTTTAATGTGACTGGAATGTTATAATAATACAAAGCAGTAATGTTGATGCAGACTTATAGCAGAAAATAATGTTTTATGTGAAAAATAAACAGAAATATTAGCTTCATTTTTAAATAACAATTCCTTCATAGTATTCATGGCATTCAATATGGATGAATTGTTAAAATGTTTTAAGTTCATTAACTTTACACATCTTAAAGACAATTTAAAATTACCACTGCACTATACTTTTTACATTACATACATCAAAAGTTTCCAGTTGAAGTAGAAACAATGAATTCGGTTGATTACACACCCATTAACAGAGTGGTAAAGATTTTTTTTATAGTTTTCTCAGAACTATAGTAAATGCACTAATTTCCTTTTACCATTTCAAAATTTAGGACGATTGAAATAATGTTTATTTTTGGTGGGCGGAATGTTTACAAACAGAAAAACTTCCGAGATGTGGAGGTATTCTTAATATGTGACCTGCACCATTGTGATTAGACACATGTTAAATGCTTTGTTTGCCACGAGAAGGCAGTAGTGTCGCACGAAGGAGCGAATGGATGTTGAGCACGACTGCTTGTCCTAAACACCATTAGTGTAAGTATTTCAGAAACTTCTTTTGTTACTTTATACATAAATTATGAAAAGAATTTGCATCAAGGAAACTATCAGATTTATTACTGTGTGTAAGTATGATTCTGAGAAATACGTTTCTCTGTAAAACTCAACGTACTTTATTTTTGTAAGAAGGGGTGAATGTAAGGGTTAAAAGTGTTTTGAAACACTGACTTCTTGTCCTGTGCAGTGCGCGAATCTGCGGCACGGAATCATGCTCAGGCTTGTGGAGAATGCAGACTTTTGTTCCCGCATGTGTGCACTGGAGAGAGCGTGGCCACCCGGCGTTTTACCTGCCGAGAGGCTGGGAGGTGACCATCACTGTGTGTCGAGCCAGGAGCGAGGGCTGTGTACTCGCAGCTAAGGTAGTTATGTAGCGAGACAGTCACGATGTTGTAAAGTGTACTGGAGAGACAGCGTGGCCATCCGGGGTTTTACCTGACGAGAGACCGGGAGGCGACCATCAGTGTGTGTCGAGCCAGGAGCGAGAGCAGTGTGTTCGCAGCTAAGGTAGCTATATAGCGAAACAGACACGGTGTTGTATGGTGTACTGGTGATGGCATTACATGAGAGATGAGTGCGCACTCAACTCGTACGTGTCGTCATTTCGTGTGACTACCCTTCCCGGCCTCCCTATCTACAGAATCCTGTACGCCCCGTCAGCCTGGCGGTGGGCTTACATAAGGCAAGATCTTTAAGTTTTCATTTTCAAATTTTCAACAAATAGTTTGCTTTATCTTATTTGCACATTACAAAAACAATAAAAAATTTGACTGTTTCATGTCATTTTGCAGAAACCATGTGAGCTAAAATAATTTTATTTGAGGTAAAGTACACAGATGTCTACAAGTTGAACATTATACGGTATAACTATAACAAAAGTTTTCCGGGGGCAACGCCTTTAAAGAGGCCTTGCGAGTTTCGTCCGATATTTGAGACTACGCTCGCAACTTGAACTACGGCGCAAGATTGTATCATCGTGTAGCCGTGACGGGTCCAGAATGCTAGCGACGTCGTCCCTCTGGAGCCAGGCAACTTGATGTGGCAGGGGCTGCTCTCAGTTGAAGACGAGAGAGCCGCCGGGAATGTATAATGGATGCCGGGCAATAAAGCCCACCTCCTTTTTTTAATTTCCTTGTAGCTGTGGAGGGAGGTAGGAGGGTGACTGTGCGGCCCAACCCTCTGGCGCGCACTTTGATTAAAACTCGCTCCCTTACAGTGGTTATGGCGCGGTGGGTGACGGCCGCACTGTGCCCAGCGCAGACCCTATCTCCTCACCTCTCTACTGCGCCGACAGCCAGCACTGCACTGCACTGCACTGCCTACATCGCCAAGCTACTTACACTCTCAGTTATAGGCTATTCACTGTCAAGTGACCACTTTTGAAAGCCCTCTCGTCTGGAATAATAGTCAATTAATATATTTGATTTTTGCCTTGGACGTTAACTTACGAGTGCGGTGGAATATAAATACTGTACTTAGTACTTACATTGCAATATTAATTTTAAAAAGGTAATTAAAGGATAAAATATAACTTAACAGAAAAATTAAATAGGGCCTCAAAAATGCTCACTTTGCCGTAAACAGTCTATAACACTACTGCTTGCATTCGCTACATCTATTCACGGTTCCTTCACACTTTTTGAATCTAACCTTTGAAAAATCACCCCATCTAAGAAGCATATGGTTGTTTCCTGAATATGCCACGTATCACAAGCGTTTTATACTTCTGTTAACATATCAATGCCTTAGTTTTGGTTAACATGAACTTTTACTTACATTCTGTCTATTAATTATTTTATGTAATATATAATTAATATTAATAAATACAGGCAGAAAAAAGGTGCGTTGGTAATANTCTGTCTATTAATTATTTTATGTAATATATAATTAATATTAATAAATACAGGCAGAAAAAAGGTGCGTTGGTAATACCTACTAAGAAATAGTTCTGAGTGCGCAAGAATGAGGTGCGTTGTCACTTTGGCGTAATTTTCCAGACTTACTTAAGCATTATTTACATTATGCGGAGGAATATCCTGGAAGTATAACTTTAGCAGGGTTTCAGAGAAGTTGCAAGTAACCATGAATGGAATANATTATGCGGAGGAATATCCTGGAAGTATAACTTTAGCAGGGTTTCAGAGAAGTTGCAAGTAACCATGAATGGAATATGTTCGTGATAATTTCACACTTTTCTGAAGCCCTCAAAGTTTTATTTTTGGGCTACTAACTACACATCCTTCAGGCGCAGGTAAACAAAACGAAGTCTGGGAAAAACACCGAAAATAAAGCGACGCACCGCATCTGTACACTGGACAATAATAATAATAATAAAAAAAACAATTAAATTTGTTCCCAATAATTGCATTCCTCAAAACCTAATACAGCAGTCAAGTACGTTTACTTCATAAATAACGTTAAAATGAAATAAATTTAACAATATTTTCCATAAGAACTATAACTCACTAGTCACTACAAAAAATCTATTTTCTCTCAGTTTATAATTCGTATTGACTAAGAAATAAATATTACTTATGAACAGAAGTGAAGTTTCATTTAATAAAAAAAAAAGAGCGTACATTAACGTAAACGGAAGTACAAAACTCTTTTCAAACATTATTTATTTAGGAAACAGGCAAACGTGTAATACATGGGATGATTTTTCAAAAATGTAATGCAGGACGAGTAGACGAATAGACACGAATAGACTATTAAGCCGATTAGCGGTTATTTAAGCATTTTAAAACCAACCTCTGAAAAAAAAATCCCTGCGACAAATATGCTTCTCGACAAGTTGGCAGCGACGTGCGACAAGAATTCTGCGTCTTTTACGTCGTATTAAAAGTCTGCATTTTAATTTCGTGGACACTAAACTCTTTAAATTTATTTTCATTATTTTTGGAATATTAGTAGCATACGACCGTTCTTAATTTCAGAATTACACACCACTGATGAAAAAATAAAGTGTGACAATGTTAATTTAATGAGAACGTGTCTAAAGAATTTTAAAATATCTGAGAAATATGTTCTAAGCAGGGCTTTAAAAGTGCTCAATAAACTACAAACAGGCAGCACTTATACACTGAAGAACCAAAAAAACTGGTACACCTGCCTAATACCGTATAGGGCCCCCGCGAGCACGCAGAAGTGCCGCAAGACAACGTGGCATGGACTCGACTAATGTCTGAAGGTATNTATAGGGCCCCCGCGAGCACGCAGAAGTGCCGCAAGACAACGTGGCATGGACTCGACTAATGTCTGAAGGTATGCAAGAGGCGTTTCACACCATGAATCCTGCAGGGCAGTCCACAAATCCATAGGAGTGCGAGACGGTGGAGATCTCTTCTGAACAGCACGTAGCAAGGCATCCCAGATATGTTCAATAATGTTCATATCTGGTGATTTAGGTGGCCAATAGAAGTGTCTAAAGTCAGAAGAGTGTTCCTGCAGTCACTCGGTAGCAACTCTCGACGTGTGGGGTGTCGCATTGTCTTGCTGGAATTGTAGACGTCCGTCGGAATGCACAATGGGCATGAATGGGTGCAGGTGATTGGGCAGGATGCTTACGTATCTGTCACCTGTTAGAGTCGTATCTAGACGTATCAGGGGTCCCATTTCACGCCAACTGCACACCCCCCATACCATGACAGAGCCTCCACCAGCTTGAACAGTCCCCTGTTTACATGTAGGGTCCATGGATTCATGAGGATGTCTCCATACCCGTACACGTCCATTCCCCCGATACAATTGGAAACGATACTCGTCAAACCAGGCAACGTGTTTCCAGTCATCAACAGTCCAATGGCGGTGTTGGCGGGCCCAGGCGAGGCGTAAAGCTTTGTGTCGTGCACTCAACAGCGGTACACGAGTAGGCCTTCGTATCCGAAAGCCCATATCAATGATGGTCCGTTAAATAGTTTGCACGCTGGCACTTGCTGATGCCCCAGCATTGAAATCTGCGCCAATTTGATAAAGGATTGCACGTCTGTCATGTTTAATGATTCTCGTCAGTCGTCGTTTGTCCCGTTCGTTCACCATCTTTTCCCGCCGCAGCGATGTCGAAGATTTGATGTTTTACCGGATTCCCGATATTCATGGTACATTC
Organism: Clitarchus hookeri; assembly: GCA_002778355.1. Lineage (NCBI taxonomy): Eukaryota > Metazoa > Arthropoda > Insecta > Phasmatodea > Phasmatidae > Clitarchus > Clitarchus hookeri. Next base: position 515,007 of record NQII01000613.1, on the reverse strand, counting down.
GTGAAATGGTCGTACACGAAAATCCAAATTTTATCGTTACCTCGGAGATGCTATGTCCCATCTCTCGTGCGACTATAACACCACATTCAAACTCACTTAAATCTTGATAACCTGCCATTGTAGCAGCAGTAACCGAGCTAGCAACTTTGCCAGACGCTTGTTGTCTTATATAGGCGCTGTCGACCGCATCGCGCTACTCTGATTGGTTCCATACCTCTGTTATTTGCATACGCATGCCTATACCAGTTTTTTTTTGGCTCTCAGCGTATGTGCCTTGAAAGTTTATTACAATTCATGGGGCTGAATTTTCCTGTAATAATACATTTTCACCAAGATTTTTTGAAATACAAAAACAGGCCTCTGTAGGAAAAAATGTAGGTACAGAAACGCCGCGCGACTGTTTGATCAGATGATGTAAACATCGCTGATGTCTGTGCGTGAGCCAATATCTGTACGTGAGCCAATAGAGGGGCCACGAGCACAGCATACGACGGGAATCAGCGGCAATGACTAGTAAGAAATAGTTCTCATGCAAAATAATATTAATGTGAGTGCGCACGAATTCGGCGCGTTGTTCCTTTGGTGTAATTTTCTAGACTTAGTTTGCACGAAGCGGAGACATAGTCTGGTAGNTCTGTACGTGAGCCAATAGAGGGGCCACGAGCACAGCATACGACGGGAATCAGCGGCAATGACTAGTAAGAAATAGTTCTCATGCAAAATAATATTAATGTGAGTGTGCACGAATTCGGCGCGTTGTTCCTTTGGTGTAATTTTCTAGACTTAGTTTGCACGAAGCGGAGACATAGTCTGGTNCGCACGAATTCGGCGCGTTGTTCCTTTGGTGTAATTTTCTAGACTTAGTTTGCACGAAGCGGAGACATAGTCTGGTAGTAGAACTTAGGGGAGCTTCAGAAAGGTTGGAAGAGTGTGAATAGTCTATTATAAAGGCTGTTCACGGTGGAGAGACCACTTTTGAAATGAACCTATGAAAAATATCACTACTCCTACCTGCATGTATTTTAACAGTTACACTGACGGACATGCGTACTGTAAAGTTGGTAACGACGGAGAGAAAGTAGTTCCATGTCTTAACGTTGGAACAAAAGTGTAAGGAAAACACTTGAAAATGCTAAAATTATTTGTTTTACTTTCTGTATTTTTAACGCATGTAAGAGTAAGAATGAACAAAATTGTAAAATTACTATCGTAATAATTCCAGTTTTACTTGGACAACGCATGAATAAAGAGACCAGGTCTATGGCTATGTTAATTCTACATATGGCGGAAGTATACGGAACGTGAATACAAGTAGATCTTAAGCAGGACTTTCAAAAGTGTTCACTTGACCGTGAACAGCCTTTACCTCGTGTTCACTGTGTGATGTGAAGAGCACTTGGAAATGCAGCCTGAAGGNTTCACTTGACCGTGAACAGCCTTTACCTCGTGTTCACTGTGTGATGTGAAGAGCACTTGGAAATGCAGCCTGAAGGTCTCCTGCAGTTGTTCCACAGCCCTAGCATAGATCTACTGCGATTATGTTCGGCAGGTGACACTACATACTATGCTGCTCCACAAACTTATCTAAATACCTCACGACTGAGAGCTGTAGCCTTCAGTGTCACATGTATCGCGTTGNGTTCACTTGACCGTGAACAGCCTTTACCTCGTGTTCACTGTGTGATGTGAAGAGCACTTGGAAATGCAGCCTGAAGGCCTCCTGCAGTTGTTCCACAGCCCTAGCATAGATCTACTGCGATTATGTTCGGCAGGTGACACTACATACTATGCTGCTCCACAAACTTATCTAAATACCTCACGACTGAGAGCTGTAGCCTTCAGTGTCACATGTATCGCGTTGCTAGGCCGAGGCGAGGGTATGACGGAGATCTCAACACGGTAGTAGGAATGGACAGTTTAACAGTGTCTACAGTAGCATGTTCACGATTGATTGAACACTTTTGAAATCAACCTTTGAAAAATGTCACTACTTCTACCAGCATGTATTTTAATGAGGACACTGACTGGCATGCGTCCTGTAAGGTTGGTAACGACGGACGGAAAGTATTTCCATGTCATATCTTTGAAATAGAAGAGTTAGGTAAACATTTGTGAATATTGAAAAAAAAAAAAAATTTGCTTTCTGTTTTGTTTAATGCACAAGTGTAAGAATGAGAAAATGTGTAACCTATTTACTTTACAAATAATTTCACAGTTTCTCTTGACTGATGCATGAATAAAGTGAGCAGACCCATGGCAATGTTAATATTAAATATGGCGGAAGAATACACAATAAGCATACAAGTAGATCTTAAGCAGGTCTTTCAAAGTGCTCAGTTTACCACGAAGAGCCTACAGTCAGTTTCACAACATGCGCATGTTCCTACCACCGACAAACCAAGAAGAACTGTAACACATTCTCTCTTACTTCACACTATTCCCTCGATTCTGCTCCGATGTATATATCATGAGTGTTTTGTTGTTCGTGTTGCCTACACTAGTGTCCAAAATTAAAGCAACAGACATCCGTCCCTCCCGTGATCATTTTGCCACAAGATAGTATCGGGTGATAATAAAATGAAAACAAATTTAAAAAACACCCACTGGAGCAGTTGTATCGAGGCAAACAATGTCCAGACGGCTAAGGCAGAGAGGCCTTTATTGTCAGATAGATACCTGCTGTATGCGAACCCCTGACGCGTGTTCACAGACGAAGGAAGACGTCTAAGGCCATTGTTCTCTTTATGGATAAGTCCATACTCGGTCTTAAGAGTGATTTTCCACAGATTCGCATCTGGAGAGAACCTGGAATACGATTTCGGCCCTGAAACATTGTGGAAAGATATGGAGGTGAATCAATAATGGTAGGAGAGGCATTATGCCAACCACTCGAACACCTCTCCATGATGTACGAGTAAACCAGCAAGGTTTAGCTGTTGTCAGTTATCGTGACGAGATATTGCCCCCCCCCCCCATGTTAGGTTGTTTCGAGGTGCTGTGGGCCCATACTTCCTACTAATGGATGATAATGCTCGGCCTCATAGAGCATAGCTGGTTGATGTCTTCCGCATGGATCGACCTGCTCGCTCCCTTAACTTATCTCACTTGAGCATCCCACACATGCTCTATCGAATTTAGGTTGCTTCACGTCTGGATCCACCAATCACTCTCCAGGGTTTATTAGCTGCTCTCAGGAAGAATGAGAGTTAATACTGCAAACTGAGACTGATGACATTCCGAGCATGCAACATGGTTCAGGCCTGTATGTATGTTTATGTGTTACACTTGAGTGTGTCAAACATGTAGTAAGTCCCTGGGTTCCTGCGGTCGTGCATGCGCTCATCCATTATTTCCCAGGGCTCCAAATCCGTCCTGACACCTTCAGTCAACAAGGGAATGGCAGAAAAACCTCTACCCTTCCAAACCCCTAAAAAATCCGGAGCCGTATGCTAACGCCCTCGAGTACAAGTAATACCTCACTCCACAAGCATTTTTATATATTTCATTACAAAAATCATATTTATCTAAATTTGTAGGACTTTTGTTACAATTTTACGAGTCTCCAAAGAAGGCGGTAGAAAAAGGACCACAGATAAAAAATATGACTGATCTGGAGACCAAAGGCAGGCCGTCGGGGAATCAAATAAAATTTAATGAAATTATCGAGGTTTAAAAATTAAAGCTTTTACCAATACAACACCATGAGTTATTGACACACAACTATGGTTATATAATTTAAAAAGTATACTTTCGAAAAAAAAAATTGTTTCTAAAATTACAGGTGCTACATGTGTCCTCCTTTTGAAAAAAAATTAAGATTCTACTAACACTAATAAAAATTTGAATGGGAAATGTAATAAATTTAATTCGCAACCTATTAAAAAAACTTCATTAAAATTAGACAATAAATGCAAATATTTGGGAAAAAAAAGTAAAAATAATAAGCTTTCTTAAAATTTTTTTATAACATATGAAAGAGTCATTAACATAAAAAACGCTCCCTATACCATTTCACTTGCGATTTTCTTCGTAAAAATATTAATTTTGCAATTTTTTATGTACAAAGATAGGTTTTTAAATAAAGGGTGTTCGCCTGTGCCATTCTACTTGCATTTTTTCTTGTGAAACAGGTTTATTTTAAAATGGCTCCCCAGAAAATTAAAAACCAACACCACTTAATTTCGGTGCTCACTTGAAATCAAATTTAATAGAAATAAAAATTTACAATCTAAAAAAATAATGAAAATGAATAATATGATAGTTTATTCATAAAAAATAATGGGCTAAATGAAATCCTATAATTAATTATAAACATTTTAATAAAGGAAAGATATAAAAATAAAAGAATGATATGCAGAAATTAAAAATAATAATTTATTTGATTTAAAAGAATTAAAAGGAATTGGTAAACAATTATCACTTAGAAATCTAGAAAATTTAACACGGGGAAAATATTTAATAAACTTAATAAACTGAATAAACTTAAAAAAATCATTTAAATAAGGAATTAGAAGTACAGCTTATATTAAAAATATTGTTCGAAAATAAATTAATTTGAAATAGTTATAACATCATTAAGAACTTAAAATAAATTTATGAAAAAATTATAATGTATTACTAAAAAAGAGTTTTATTTATACAAATTAAAAAATTCAAAACACTTTCGGATTCAATTACAATTCGCCATTATTTAAAAATTTATCAAAATGAACGAAAAAAAATTATTGAATAAAAGTTCATAAATCTCATAAAAGTCACAGTAGAGAGTTAACACTAGATTGCACATAAAAACGTTTATTCATTAAATTAATTTAAAAAAACCCACCCGATAATTTTTAAATATTAAATCAGTTTAAATAAATAAATTTGATAATTAAATTTGCAAGAAAGAAATAATTAACCAAGCGGAGGTTCTAGTTCATCAAATTGTAATATATTAATTTTAAAAATAAAAAATAATAACAATTTATAAAAAACTGGATTATACATTATGGTACCAAATAAAAAAAAAATTGTATGAAAGAAAAAATATTACTGTTTTATTTATTTAATTAGGTGTGCCACATATACTAAAAATAATAAAACCGCATAATACAAAAAGGACAAAACAATATGAAAAAGAGTATATTTTATGAAATGTTTTCAGGATTCAAGTTTCTAATTTCTATGAAAAATAATTATTATTAAAACGAAAATTAAAAAATATTAAAATCAGCCAACATTGAAAATGGTGCCAAAAATATCATTATAAAAAATTATGGGTTAACCAAAGAAGAATTGCAATATACAAACAAAGAAAATTACAAAATGTTGACATTTGTCATATTTTTGAAAACCCATTTTCAAATAGTTGAAATGAAAAAAATGAAGATGAATAAGAAATGTTAGATATTAATCTTAATTTTTGGGGAATTGAAAATAAATAAACAGTTTACCTTTATCCCGATTTATTGAGAATCTATATAGAAAAATGTGAAACTAAAAATTTTTTACAGTTAGAAATCATTGTCGTTTATCGAAAAAATATCGAGCGATGGTTATCAAAAGTGTAATTTAAATAACAAACTATCACAGAATTTTTCCTTATTTTGTCACATGAGGGGTTATGATACATTTGTTACTTAAAGAGGTAATAATATATACAGTACAATAAATTAACTGTAAATACAGATGAAAACTATTTAAGTTATTCTCCGTAATACAAATACTGAGGCAGTTTCCGAAATGACAATTTCGTAATTTGTCATTTGGTAAGTTAATTCGGACTTTGTCGACCGACACTTGTTTAGTACTAGTAGCAACACAATTTTACATTAACAGTGAATTTTTTTAAATCAAAATTTAATGCTTAAAACAGACGTAATATTTCTACAATCATTACTGGAATGCAACGAATATACGAGTATTAATACATAAGAAAATAGCCTATTATGCAACAACGGCTTTAAAAGATTTTACTTGCAAAATACATGAACAAAGCGTAAAAACACTCGCTTGCTTTTTTAAACATGTCTGGTGTATTTTAAAAACAATTATTTGTTTTAAAAAATGTTTTGATTACGCATTTTCGTGTATGTTTTGAACGGCAAAACCAACATCGTGTTGATTTTTCATTTTATAATTTTGCTAACAACCACAACATATAAAACACGAAATACCAAATTACCTACATCACCATGTTTGTATACAAAATCGGGTACTGTGATCATTTTGTCAACAAAATCTGCCATTTCGGACATGGCCTAAACTTTGAATTTGATAAAAATTATGAACTGAGAAAATTTATAAAATTGTTGTATGTGGATACACTGGGATTCATGCATCAGTATAAAATTTGGCAAAATTATTTAAAAAAATTGTAAACTTATAAATGATTATATAAAAGTAGCAAAGTTTTAAAAGAAAAAATGGATATAAATCTAACAGATTTACGAATATTTAATATTTTATGTGGTAAAGGTATTTAACCTGTGAATTTGTTTATCATAGAAACAATTTTTTTATAGTTTTTACTATGAAGAAAGCAAAAAAATTACTTAATTATAAAATGTTTATTACCAGCAGGCATTTCTGAAAACTTACGACTTTGTTTCAAATGTTATAAATTTGATCCAGATCAATATTTAATGGCTCCATCATTAACTTTAGCTACAATTAAGTATAGATTTGATGGTCAAAAAAGGAATAATAAGAGGAATTTGAAAATTTTCTAAACCAAGCCATGTCTCAAATTACCATACAAATAAATATTTTGAGTAATCCCAAAATTATAGTTTTGAAAGAAGAATTAATTTCAAATTATGATAAAAATCAAATTAACTATCATAAAAAAATTATGATAAATTGTGTAAAATTTATGTGATCAAATTATGTCGTTCACATTAAAAATTTTAAATACTATGTAAAATATTTTTTTTAATTACAACATATACATCAAAATCTACAAATTATTCAATTAATTTCATTCTCGTTTTCTTCACCTCTAATACCAACTATCTTAACATTATTATTATTTAAATGCAAAAAACTGTTCACCAAGATGTATGGTTCTGTACCATTTTATAGATTTTATTCCTAAAACTATTTTCAAATTCTTGCAATATTTTATTTTAATATTTTCTTTCAGAATTTGATGTGTTAAATGCAGCCGAATTGGGGAAACGATCCTCTTTCAAATCAAGTTCTTTTTAGTGATGGAGGATAACTTTAATTTTTTACTGCAACAAGAAAAAAAAAGAAATAAAATTTTTACCTTCTTTGGTGAATTGTTACGACTTTCTAACCAATATTTTGGGTTGATATTCAAATTATATTTTTTTATATAAGTTACATAATTTTAAAAAAAATATAAGTAATTTAATACGATTTACTTACTATTCTGGGCAATATTTATTTTTTACAATTATAGACTGAAACGTTAAAAAAGCAATGTCATTCAACTTAACCGAATCCAAAAGTATACATATTATAAAAAATTAAAATTTTCGATTTTTTAACTTAAATATTTGGAACATTACACAGGTCTGCGATGAAAGAGGTTTTTTGAATGAATTTATGTGATTCTTATAAATTTTTGGCTCTTCTGTCGACAGCTCGCTTGGCGGCTGAAACGACAGAGTGGGTGGGTACCAACAGTTCACCTGGAGGCTAAATCAAGAAATTAGCACTGTTTAGCTGGTAAATCGGTAGTTAATACACTAGTGCTACGTGGGTGACGAAAAAGTAAACAAATGACAAACAAAAACAAAATGGCAGGTGTAGTCCATTTGACAGAATGAGCAATGATGACAGAGTAGGGGAGGGGAGGGGAATGTTAATACATTGTGTTTGATTGGAGGGGGCTGAACGAATGTGAGTAATTAAACAGTGAGAATCATTGGTGGGGATGGAGACCTGCCGACTAATTGGTCGAACGAGGGTGAATAATTAGCCAATGAGAATCACAGTTGGGGGTGGGAGTAGAGGGCAACAGAATAATTGGCCAATGAGAATCATTGGTGGGGGTCGAACGAAGGTAATTAGTGAGGCAATCAAATATATTGGAAGGGGGAAGTGGTGGGGATGAAGGCCTGCCAACTAAACAGCCAATAGCAATTAGCGAGGATCAGTCGTCTGCTGGATACGGTGCTGGGGGAAACCTCTGGAAATGGAAGTTTAAAAAAAATACATTTTTAATAATAACTTTGTTTATCATTTTAATAACTTTTTAAAAATTTTAAATATTTTTTAAATAATTTTTAAGCATTTTTTTGGGATTTTAAGGTCAAAGGTCACCGGGTCAAGGTCACCGACACCCAACATGGTGGAAAATATGGCCGCCGGGCGACCGGAATGACAACATGAACAGTTCCCAACTCCGACGCCAGACGCCATTATGCTCAACTCCCCATTTTTCTTCTACTACTACTATTGCTGTTTTCTACAGGACATATCGGAAGTTTTAGCATGACAAAATAAAACAATCAGTTTCCAAAACATCTAATATGGGTAGGTAAATACCACCTTTGTTATTTTCCTACTTAACAACTGAGAATATATAAGTGTGGGTGCACAAAAAATATGCTAGGCCATGAGCTGTAATGTAACGTTCAGTAAAATGAAATACCGACACTGTACTCTCAGGTTGTAGCGGAAAAATAACAAAAGAATATAAAAAGAAGGAAGGAAGGAAGGAAGGGCAGTGAATAAAGATGCGGCCTGACCTGCGACACGGTGATGCCGCACTTCCTGGCCAGCTCCTCCTTCGCCTCCTCCGAGGGGTAAGGGTTACTGAGGTGTGAGTAGAAGTACTCGTTCAGGATCTCCGACGCCTGCTTACTGAAGTTGCGCCGCTTCCTTCTGCAACATTTGCCAACAAATACAGCAGCTGTTAAGTTTATCCGAGTAACACATCACCTCCCGCGCTCTGCTCACCAACGTGCGCAATACACCAGCCTAACACAAGCAGGGAGATACCCAGTTGTTTGTCGCATTTAGCGATCACACGCACGTCTACTTTATTTTAATGGGCTGCGGTGGTGTAGTGGTTAGATTACTCGCCTCCCACCTAGACGAACCGGGCTCTATTCCCGGCGGGGTCACTCCCGGATTTTCGCACATGGGAATCCTGCCGGACGATGACGGGTTTTCTCGGAGATCCCCCTTTTCCCCCGCCCTTACATTCTAGCGCCGCTTCGTACTCACCTCGCTTCATCCTCATCGGCGCTCAAGATCTCGATGTTAAGAACTGCCTGAATCTGTTCAAATTTCAACAAAAATAACCTTAATGCTTAATATATCACCGACACCCAGGCTAGTAAACGGTGTCGTCCACACAAGTCACTCCACCAACAATTGGACCATGAAAATTAAAATTAACCTAATAGCTGCGACATGCGCAGATACAAACACTCCCCACGAGTAATTATTTGTACCTACATAGCTGTACACCAGTAAGGCAAGTTCCTAACAACACGCGCAAGTGACCGATGTGGTGAACTGGAACTTCTTACAGGGCACACAAAATCAGATCTGATAAACCAAAATAATAACAAATCGAGACTGTTGGTGAGACAAGTGGTGAAGTCAAACAACAAAAGGATTCCAATCAGAAGTAAGACAAGACATAACTAGAGTTATTTTGTTATTTTCTGTATACATCATCCTCTTTTGTCTACTGGACACTCAAAATTGTGTTCTTGTAAACCCCCCACCCCTTCGCCACCCTTCATATGATCACTGACAAGATTCCTTCTTTGCACTCATTTTTATGTTCCATAATTGTTGACAAAAGCCAACATTGGCACATTTTTATCTTTAATTTACTATTTGTGTCCCAGTTTCTCTCAAATTGAGAGTTTTCTGAGACTTAGAAAAGTGTTGAAATGGCGTATGTCCAAATTGACATACGAATGACGATGCAACAAATTCACGTTACATCTTTAAGTACAAACAGTGAACAGTGTTGAGCACGATAAGAAACTATTTAAACAGCTCACGCGCGCACAATTATCATCACTTTTACTCTCGAACAATGGTTCAGTCAATGGCGACTGGTAGAAATAGCGCCGTCAATTTAGACAACCCTCTGATATAACATATCTTCCTGCAGCACCCAGTCGCGATCACGTAGTTCGGAGTCCAATATTATCACGAATTCCTGTCGCATTAAGTCGCTCAGTGAAACGCCGTGAGACGTAGTCCTGGGCATGTGCGTCCATACATTTTAGAAGAAAAAAAAAAAGGGGGGGAGAGAGATTACAAATTTGTAGTGGTAAGGAAACAACAAGACTTAAGTTTGTGACACATTAATTTTTATTCAAAAAAGTTTAAATACTCGTTGACAAATAAGACAAAACACTGCATGTAGAAATATAAGTAAATATATAGGCTCAACATGTGCATTTCAGGCTGGGCAAAAGTGATCATACAAAACACAACAATATACTCTTCCCGGAAAATAAAGAATACAGTTATTAATTAATAGTTAGTAAACAGTCCTCTTTTGTATATGAACGCCCCCAATATCCCGCAATACTTGCAAAAGTAACCGTTTTAGTTTTGTCTTTCTGGTTACTTCGTATTTTCTAAGTTCACTCCAAAGATGCTCTACTGAGTTAAGATCGGGGGACTGGTACGGGGTTTGTGGGTGTAATGTAGTGACCAAATACGGACAACCTCTGCTGTGTGTTTAGGGTAGTTGTCTTGTGAAAGTAATATACGTGACCCATCACATCAAAACACATTTGCAAATTTCTCTTTAGTATGTCCAAAGAACAAATTTGCTAACGGTTCCTTCAATAAATTCTAGTTGCTTTACTCCTGAGACTGACAAGCACCAAGTTTAACAAAAGCTTGAAAGTTCTGTGGCTCCAGTTACGTTTTGGGCTCTCTCCACACAAACATTCTACCATCATTAGGGAATATGTTGAACTTAATTTCATCTGTAAAAAGGACCTTGCTCTAGAAGTTAGTACCTTTCATTATGTACTCCTGAGCAAATATAAATATCTTCTTCTGGTTTGCTTTATCGACGTATGGCCCTTTATTGGTGCCCTGGCGCTATATCCAGTTCAGTTGAAAAGCCTATGGAAAGTTATTTAAAAAACCTAATTCTTGATGCGTGTCCATGCATGCGCTAATATTTCGGAGAATGTAATTTTGAGGTTTTTCGTCGTGTGTCTAAATAATATCATCTTGTCTCTGGGAGTACGTTTATGAGGATGAACTGCTCTATATTATTTATGAAGTTGTTATTTTTGCGTGACTTCTACCACATGTGTCTGCGATTTGGGAATATGACTTTTTCTTGTGGTATAATGATATAATGAAGTAGTATAAAATTGTAGGTTCTGCATCACATGGCGTCCTGGCGTGGTGCTGCAGAGCCACAGCGGCATCATGGATGTTGTCACAGGGCAACCTCCTGCTCTATCGTTCCTCGCCAACAGTGGCCATGTTAGGACTCCCCTCCTGCTTTGTCATTCCTTGCCAACAGCAGCCATTTTGGATGTCCCCAATTTATGAACTTGCAATCTGTGTAGGGATATTCTCAGAGTTCTCCCAGTCGCTTCCATCTCCCACATTCTATCACTCTGATATCCTTTCACCTGGCATCCTGGTGGGACGAGTCTCATGCTCTACCATTCCACCTTGGTTTTCTCATATACCTTCTAAACTATGTTCACCTGATGTCCTGACCAGGACGAGTCACATGCTTTGTCATTCCACCTTAGCTTTCTCATATTCCTTTTAGTCTCCCTTCACATAGCATCCTGGTGGTGACGAGTCTCATGCTGTCATTCCACTTTGGTTTTCTCATATTCCTTCTAGGCTCCTTTCACCTGATGTCCTGGCCAGGACGAGTCACATGCTTTGTCATTTCACCATGGCTTTCTCATATTTCTTCTGGTCTTCTTTCACCTTACATTCTGGAGGAGACGAGTCTCATGTTTTGTCATTCGACCTGTGCAACATGGAGCTAGGTATACCCACACACGCTAGCCTAGAGTTGTACTGTGCGGCCGCCAAGTACGTCCTAAGCCCACCTACAAGTAGTTGACTGTAATTTCCGAACCGTTTAAGATACAGCGACCAAGATCATAATATAGGCATCACCCCGATAACGAAAAGGGCCGCAAGGTCAAGTATGCCCTAAGCATACTTTTAAGAATAGTTGGCTGTAATTTCCGAACCGTTTAAGATACAGCCACCAAATTCATAACATAGTCATCACCTCTGATGACAAACAGGGTGGTAGGGAAAAGTACACATTAAACCCTCTTACAAGCATAGATGCCCGACATCTCCCACCCTCCGAAGTTACGACCACCACATTCATATGTCTTCACTTCCGACTGCAATCAAGAAGATAGGATAAGTACAACTTAAGCCATCTTACAAACAAGCATAGTTAGTCAGCATTTCCAAACCTTCGACATTCGGGAACATGTAACAAAAGTCCACACATGTAAAGAAAAATAAGGGTAGGTATGCATACAAGTGCATCGCAAATTTATAGTTACATGTAGGCATTTAAAATCTGAAATGCAACACACATTCGATAATCACCCACCGTCGCCCTTGCCTTCTGATCCTGCAGGTGTCTACCAACTCGGATCACCTCCAGCGACAGCTAGCCTCCCTTCGTTTACCATAGTCCAGGTTTTATATATATATATATATATATATATATATATATATGTGTGTGACAATATATACATAAATAAACCCTAGCATAGGTAACATACAACAAACTACTATATATGCAAAAAACAACACATATATATACACAATGCACGATGTACATAGTTATGGGCAACAGTAAAATATGTACATAGTAATATAAACAAACACTATCAGTCCAACAAAAGGGGTCGGCATTCCGAGTCATCGTTAGCCTTGGTAACCCTTAACAGTCATATACTGAAAAATAAAGTGGTATACAGTTGTACTGATAAGACATACGTAGTCGCAGGTTACACAGAAACATGACCTGACCATGTTAATATAAATAAACTGTGTTAGCCTAACGCAAGGGTCGGGGAAACCAAGTGCAAAAGATATGTAACAGACCTGTACATGAAAAATCAGTCGCGTAATTAACAATAAAGGACTGCATATATGAAATTGTATCACAAGCCTAATGTCATAATGAGTCACAATATATAAAAAATACTCTATGGAGACACAGTCCATTACAGTGATATCAGTGTTGCAAATATGCCAATAAGTTTAATAAAAGCTAGAATGCACGCCGACATGAGAAATAAAGAATGATCACAAGGACCAACCACTAAAATGACTACTATGCATCAAGTGCGATACAGATTACGCGACTTGTAAAGACTGATTCCTTTGCTTGCCACAAAACAACACACATTTAAACCATTAGTCGCTTAAGAAATACGACACTGCTATGCGATGACACACACAAAATTAAAAAAAAATTATAAAAGCAAATAGTTAAACGAATTTATCAGAAAATTCATATTACTTGAGCATCGAGCACTGTACATTATGTTAAGCGAAAAAATTTCCATTGTGAAGTGCGGAAAAGATAAGGGCAACACTGATATATACTTATACATACTGATATAAAAATAAAATGTAAAGGAAAATAGTTTGAAGCACTTACCAACCATCGCAGTTACATATTACACATGTATTACCCTTTATGAGAGGAATTCAGTTATACAGTACAAGGTAACAATTTATTTCGTTTGAATACATAAAGCTGTAAATATTAGCATGTCTCTTTAAAATATAGCTTCGAATAAACTGGTGTTGGTAGAGGATATCGCTTCTGTTCACTCTACTCACTTTTAGGTCTATGAAAAGCAGTTCGTGCCAGCACACATCATCTACTGAGGCAGTCCGAGATGGGCAACACGAACTAGCATGCAGTGTGAACAGTATACAAGCGAACACTGAAAGATGAACGAGTGTAAAAAGTTGAGAGGCCGATTGTCAACTTCGCAGGCTAGACAACGATCGACCTGATAAGGTAATCTATTTCAGTCCAGCACCCATCGCTCAGAACTTCTTTCTCTCGTCGACAGGACATAGTGCAAATGATGGGATGCTGTTCTAGTGGTCAGAAAATTTTATCAGCAATCAAGGCATATGGAAAGATTAAATCACTTGAGAAACTCGACAAAGACAGCGAGCGTGCATCCTGCCTAAAGAATTTCTTCTCGCATATGCACGACCCGAAATAAAATCCGTCTGCAAACACCTGCCTGTCTATCTGCAACAGGACAAAGAGATTCTTGGCTGTCTCCCATGCCTAGAATGTAGGTAGGTGTTCATAACTATGTTTCGTTTGCATTTTTTATATATAATCATCAATATGTGGCAGTGTCGTCATCTCTTGAAAGACCACTGGTTTAAATGCACGATGTTTAGTGGCAAGCAAAGGAACACTGCCTTTACAAGTCGTGCAATGCATCTTCAAATTATCACCGCTGGTAAATAGTGGACTGCACTTGACAATTTGTAGAATGTTTTTGAGGTTGGTCTTTGTGAACATAAACTCCATGTCCCGTTGACTGGCAATTCAGCTTTTTACTAAAGTTCGCATCGCAATACTGATATCGCTATTAAGGACTGTGGATCTATAAGGTATTTTTTTTTATAGTAGAGATTCATTACATCGTGCTCGCAGTGCAATTGCGTCTATGTTGAGCCTTTATTAATTACTCTTGTGCGACTCAATTGTTTCATGTATGGGACGGTTTTATATGTTGCACGAGGTTCCCCCAACTCACGTGTTAGACTGATGCTGTTTATTGCGACCTTTATCACTCATCGTCGAACCGTACCATTGCAGCCCTCATTGGCAGTTGGATCGAAACCTCGTGTGAGTGTTCTGCATGCTGTATGTAGGAATTCGGTAATGAGTGTCGACAAAAGTGCTCCTAGTGGCCGAAACAGTTAATATCTTCATGACATTTGGCACTGGCTCGATTACCGAATGTCTTGCCACAATACTTGCACTAGCTTCCCGGTAAACAAACATTGCCTTTGCACTTCTTGGTATGCCTGTAAAGGTTACCACTGCGGGTAAACACAGAATCACAATTATCACAGTGAAACATCTTGTATATGTGCTGAACATGCAATTGCCACTTTCATGTCGGCATGCATTACAACTTTTACTAAAAGTATTTCCACAATAGTAACATTGATACTGTAATGCTTCTAGCGCCTCTTCAGGGCTCCTTGCTCTTGACGATGTCGACTGTGTTACAGATGGTAAGTCTTCAACCACTGATTCCATGATCATATTGTAGCAGAGTAAATAATCGTAGTAAATGAGTGTAATCGTAACGATCTGCTTTCCACCACCATGCTCGTCGACGAAATGACATCTCTTTTTTCATGATGCTAGCTTGTATACTGTTCACACTGCATGATGGTTTGCGTTACCCTTATAGGGCTGCCTGGTGCAGACATCAGCATGGTTGCTGGACTGAAATATGTCACTTTATCAGGTCTATCGCTATCTTGCTTACAAAGTTTACAATCGGCTTCTCAACTTCTTTACACACATTCATATTTCAGTGTTGGAGGTGTTCGTTTTTCTTTTGCTGCTGCTTGCTCCCGATATGTCTTACATAAACTCCTGGGATGTGGTGTGTGTGTGTGTGTGTGTGTGTAACGGTACCACTTCCTTGAAAACATTCTAGGCATGGGAGACAGCCAAAATCTCTTTGTCCTCTTGCAGATAGGCAGGTAGGTGTTTGTAACCGGATTGTATTTCGTGCTGTGCATATGCGAGAAGGAATTCTTTAGGCAGGTATGCAAGCTCGGCATCTTTTTCGAGTGATGCAAGTTATTTAATCTTTCCATATGGCATGATAGCTGATAACATTTTCTGACCAATATAAAACTATACTATTATTTTCACTATGTCCTCTCAATGAAAGAAGTTCTGAGCAATGTATGGTGGTACAAACTTCTTATTTTAGACCTAAAAATGAGCATGGTGGGCAGAAGCAATATCCTCTACACCAGTATATTCCAACGGGATATTTAAAAAAAAATATGCTAATATTTACAGCTTGATGTATGAAATAAATTGTTACCTTGTACTGTATAACTTAATTACTCCCATAATGGGACATGCATGTGTAATATATGTATAATTGCGATGGTTGGTAAGTGTTTATAACTATTTTACTTTACATTTTATTTTTATATCAGTTTCAAATAAAGTATAGAGGTGTTGTCTAATCGTTCCCGCACATCACAATGAAATTTTTTTCGCCTAACATAACATACACCGTTAGATGCTCACGAAATATGTATTTGTTGGTAAATGCGTTAAATGATTTGCTTTTATAATTATTTTTTAAAATCTGTTTGCCTCAGCGTCGTCTCTCTTGCGCGACTTCAAGTTTAAATGTATGTTGTTCCGTATATGCTTAGAGTTCTGGTACTATAAATAGTATGCATTCAAAAAAGTACATGTTTATAAAAATATATAGTATTTAAAATTGGATAAATTAGATTTTGTAATGTATAAATGAATTACTCTCATAAAGGGAAGTGTATGTGTGACTCGGCTGGAGACTGATGCGTCTCTCTTTGCTAGTGATTTGTGCAATCTGTTAGACTTGTCGAGACCTGCACAGTGTACACGCTGCCGATCGACCACCTGCGGGCTGCCTTACAGATTCTCATGTTAGTTGATCGTTCTACATCGGCCAGGTCGGATTTGTTCCGCTGCTATTGTTGTCAGTGTTGGATGTACTCTGAATGTGGTGGTTTCGTTTCAGTCGGTTCGTAAGGATGACGTTTGCTCTTCTGTTGTACTGGTCTTGTCTATCATTTAACATACAGTGTACAGCACCCCACAATTGTGTAATCTGTAATTACACTGGTTGGGAAGTGTTTATAACTATTTTACCTTAACATTTTGTTTTTATATCTATTTGCATCAATGTGTACCAGTGTTCCTTATCGCACCTGTTCTTCTCGGTTTCGAAGTTTTTTTTTTTTTTTCGACTAACAGATGAACAGAGTTTGATGGTCGTACAATATACACGGGTTGTTAAATGTTTATAACCATTTGCTTTTATAATTGTTTTTTTTTTTATATCTGTTTGCATCAGCACATAGCAGTGATTCTCTTGCACAACCAATGGTTTAAAATGTATGTTGTTTTGTGGCAAGCAAAGGAACACAGTCTTTACAAGTCGCGTAATGTGTATCACACTTGACACATTGTAATCATTTTTGCAGTTGGCCCTTGTGATTATTCGTTCTCTCTCATGCAGGTGTGAATTCTAGATTATACTGATATTATCGTACAGGGCGGTTTCATTTATTTTGCACTTCGATTCCCCCACCCTTGCATTAAGCTGACTGCACGTATTGATATTAACACGTAAGTGTTTTAGTGTAACCATAGACTACGTATGTCTTGTTATCAGTAAAATTGTATTCTGGTTTATTTTTCAGTATATTACTGGTTGTTAAGGGTTACTAAGGCTAACTATGACCCGGACCACTGGCCCTTGTGTTGGAGTGATGAAGTTCGTTTATATTATCATATATGTATTTTAACCATTACCCACGACTATGTACATCATGCACACAGTGCATTTGCATATATATACTGATTTTTTCGCATTAAGTTGTTTGTTGTATGTTAGCCATGCTAGTGTTTATTCATGTGTATATATGTGTGTATATGTGTGTATATGTGTGTATATATGTGTGTACATATATACATGTATATATATGAACAACCTAGACGATGGTGGACGAAGGGAGGTTAGCTGTTGCTGAAGGGGATCAGAGTTGTTAAGATACCTGTGGTAGCAGACGACAAGGGCGATGGTGAGCGATTGTCGAGTGCATGCAGGTCGATGCATATGCATGTGTATTTCAGACCCCACACTCCTACATGCAACAGTAACTTTGCGACGCACTTGTATGTATACCTACCTTTATTTTTTCTTTACTTGTGTGGACGGTTGTTACATGTTCCCGAACTTCAAAGGTTTGGAAATGCTGACAAATTATGCTTGAAACAGAGCTTAGGGCTTACTTGTCCTATCTCCTTGATTGCAGTCGGAAGGGATGACTGTGATATGAATTTGGTGGTCGTAGGTTCAGAGGGTGGAAAAAAAAATCAGGCAACTATGCTTATGAGGACTTAAGGTGTACTTGTACCTACCACCCTACTTGTCATCAGAGGTGAGGCCTATGATATGAATTTGGCGACTATACCTTCTGTAGGTGGGAAATGGTAGCAAACTATTCTTATAAGAGGGCTTAGGGCATACTTGACAATACCATCCTTTTCATTGTTGGCAGCGATGTCTATGTTCTGAATTTGACGACTATAGCTTCGGTGGACGGGAAATGTCGGTTGACTTCACCCTACCACCTTGTTCTTCACATGAGATGTTCATGATATGAATTTGATGCCTGTAGCTTCGGTGAGAGGGAAATGGCAGGCAACTATGCTTATTAGTCAGCTTAGGAATGCTTAACCCTACAGCCCTGTTCATCGTCGAGGGCGATGACTATGTTACGAATTTGGTGACTATATCTTAAATGGTTCGGAAATTACAGCCAACTATACTTATAGGTGGACTTAGGACATACTTGAACGTGAGCGGTGCCACTCTAGGCTAGCATTCCTGGGAAGGCCTCTCTCAGTGCCATGCAGGTGGAATGACAGAGCATGGTACTCGTTCCCGCCGAGACACCAGATGAAAGGTGACCAGAGGGATAGAATTTGGGAGACGGAAGCGACTGGTAGGACTGAGAAAAAACCATACAAAATGTAAGAGCATGAATTGGGGACATCCAAGATGGCCATAGTTGGCCAGGAATGACAGAGCGGGAGGGGAAATCCAACATGGCCGCTGCTGCCGAGGACTGAGAGGAGCAGGAGGTTGCCTCATGATGTCATCCAAGATGGCGACCGTTCTGCGGCGCCGCACCGGGACCACAGGTGACGCAGAACCTGCCATTTCATACTACTTACTGATATCTCTCTCTTCTACCATTGTTTCTATAGATTGTGGATCCATTTTGGCTGTATGTAGTGCACGAACAACACACCAGAGACTCCGTCCACGCCATTGCAAATGTAGTAAACAACTGTCACGTGATGCATGCAGTACAAGGTCGTTTCACGTCCTATTTTGTTGTTGGTTCACTGGCGTACGAATACTTATGGCCAGCCATAAAACATGTTGATTAAATGTATTCGTTATTTTGTAGTAGAAATTTTCCACAAAAGAAGGCGATTACATGGTTTTATTTCCTCACATCGTAATGAAGTGTACATCATATAGAAATACCTATATTTAGCAGTTTACTTTTCATATAACATTTGCAATTTAGAGAAGGAAGTTGTATGAACACTTGTGTCAATGACTGTAAGCACAATATTCTATAATAATAATAATAATAATAATAATAATAACAACATTTCAAATTCAAACAACACCAAGTAGTTTAAACTTCCTAAAGTGAACACATGCAAGGCAAGACATACGTTCAAATTACTGCTTTATGAACACACAGTAATTCTATTTCTTCTCTTAATGATACCACAAGATCAGTTTAAAGGGTTGCGTTATTTGTAAACAAGTGGAAAACTTCTAAGAATGCAAATGTCAAAGACTTGCCATTACAACTAGAATGTTAACATAGATATTGATAAGTCACAAAAATTTTGCTGTGAAATAACTGAAGCACTTCAACTATAGGCTGTTCACGGTAAAGTGAGCACTTTTGAGGCCATAGTTACTTTTTCCTTTCAACCATCTTTTATCCTTTAACCGCCTTTTTTAAAATAAATATTTCCATGTAAGTAATTAACACAGTGTATATACTTCACATGACTCGAAAGTTAACATCGAATACCACAATAAAATACATTTATCGAGTATTATTCCAAATGAAAGGGCTTCAAAAAGTGTTCACTACCGTGAATAGCCTATACAAAACTTCCTGTACATTACTCGCTAGAATAAACAAAACCTAATTGTTCATTTCTACGACTCTGCAAAAAAAAAATTGCTTATGTGTATTATACCACGGACAGACTCTGACTTCTTAATTTTTTTTACTGTCCACGTCAGACGTCGTGGCACTTGAGCTTCCTAGTCCAACGGCAATGGACTGGACACGGCAAGGTGCCGCAGCGAGCGGAATTAGTAACGGCGCGGTTAGCTATACTTTTAACTAAATACATTTTCCAGTGTTTCCGTTAGATGATCTCCAATAAAACCTCTTTCAGATCAAATTTACATCGCTCACGCTTAACAAAGATGTCCACATGTTGGCAGATATTCTGAATAACCGTTTTGGTGCATGGCCTATAGCTCACTTTACAACCGTACTGGGTTGTTGTTACTTAAAACGAAGATTTCGATGTAAATGCACGACAATAAACTAGATGCTACAAATATTTTTACTCTATTTTACAAATATATTATTAAATGATTTTGAAGTGTCTCATAGCGGCGAGCTGCTGAAGGAAAGATTGCACACTTGTTAAGTGCCTTGCGCATAGAGACTATGATGCAAGTGATGTGCGTGGCTGGGTGGTCCTTACCGTTCTTGCACTTCTGGGTCACGGATACGCAAAATACGTCCTGGATGACAGAACACAATGTTCACTTTCAGAATATAAGTGGTGTGTCTGTTACATGCAACGCCGTTGTAACAGCAAATACTTACACGATGAAACTAAGAATTTTACGTATATTAATATTAGCGTTCTTTTACATGCCTTTTTTTTTTATCACCAGGTGTTGTTTACGGTTCGTTTGGGCGTGGTTTACAATGTCTCCCTATCCTTAAAAGTCTGTATTGACTGATCGGCATTTGTTTTCAGCCTCGTGGTCACGACACCTACTCATAAGATTTACTGCATCGCTTTTACTGCTATGAAGAACCTTCTATACCTTCAACACCCGCTGTCATTCATCGTAAACGAATTTTGCAGTTGAACTGCGTGTGGTGGGATCATGTTTTTAGGTCGGATGCTACAAATGCGGAGCTGCGCACGCAGTGTTTACCCTTCCCCCATCAAACCCACGCAACTAAAACTCAAACAAGTGCCACAAAGTTTGGCGCAGACAGTACCTACTAGGTTAAAAGAGAAGAGTAAATCTGCTAGTAAAAATTCTATAGGATTACATACGCGCTTTAGCCACACAAAATCTTGCAATTCTACCATTAGTAGTCAATATTCTCCACGAGTTTACCACATCTGGTTACGTTTCTGTATTTCAAAGTTTGCACTAGTTCTAACAACTGGGATTCTCTCCCTTGCCATCAGTCTAATGGCTATTTAATTAAAAGGATGGTAGTATCATCATCGACTGGAACCCAGAACCTCCAGCAGAGCATACTGAGAAGAGCAGTGACGGCTCATGTTGTTAGCTCGGCACGAAGGCTGGACAGCGAGCGGTGGCAGGTCGCGGGACATTCATCGCCGGCTGATGAATGGTAAATTAATTTACATAAAGTCGAGAGAGATGATGGAGGGGGGATGAATGACGAGCGCCCCAGAGGCGGCAGATAGCGGTGATGCATGGCGCAGCGCGTATTGGCCCAACGGCGGTGATCAAATAAACACTAGGCGACCGGGGACCAATAAAAAACACTCGTTTCATTAGAGTTCCTCCGTTCTCGCGGCGCGAGCGACAGACCGTCGACAGCTCGCGGCCGGATTGTCGCCGGCAACTGCACGTCCGTCCGCCGCTCTCACGACAAAGCTACACGCTCGTCACCGTGTATACAGCTATTATGACACCTGTCATCCATGCGCCTTACCATGTCACTTTCTCGGACGCGATCACTGGGAATAACAATAGTAGTACTGGATAGATAGTTTAATGTTGTAAATCATGAAAATCAAATGTAGTTATTTTATTTTTATTAAAATCTCCATCCCACACAAACTCGAATACGCCCACTGGCATATTGTAAAAATATTTATAAAACTCTGCGAGTGCAAACTTCCGAGAGTAAATGTATCAATGCGCGAGGTCTTCTACCACCGCGCATGTTCCCGGCGGACGTAGCGCAAGCTTTCCTTCACGCGCGTGTCTGTAGCCAGTCACGGACCGGTCAGTAGCAGCGGGCAACAGAACGGCCCGGCAATTGTGAGATATAGCTGTAGCTGCCTGTGGACATCGCACGTACTTCTGGTGCAGGGAATGATAATGCTCGCCCTTCAATGGACACAAGAAACAAGAATAGTGGTAATACAGCTGAGCGACCTTCAGGTATTAAACTTTCTGCCCCACCAAAATACATTTAACCGCTTCCGCATATTTCAGCAGGAATATATGAAGCTGAAGCGGTGCAAAGTATATGTAATTAGATCAACACCTTACAAATATTCACTCCTGAATAGTTTGTGAAGTGCTACAGGTGAAAGAATAAATAAGATGCAGCAAAACAACGCAAAAACATTGTTCGGCGCTGCTCCATACTCACCTCTCTTCATACTCATCGGCTCTCAAGACCTCGATGTTATGAGCCGCCCAAATCTCTTCACTCACTCACTTTTAAAAAACGGGTTTAATAATCGGCATCCCTAGTGCATTCCAGTACATAGTTTATTTCAGTGTCGCTTTGTACTGATACATATTCCATATAGAAACGCTCGTTCCTAACATTACACGGGAAATTTATATTCAAACACTATATGTAAACCAGGAGCCCGACAACAAGTGGGGATACACACTACACTCAAGCCACATCATTCGCAAACTAATGCACTGCGAGGTGAGACTGGTTTTTACAGTAACCAGAACACTGCCACTTGCATCAACCACTGTCATAAGGCACACACAGGAAAATTCATCATTTACCGGCGGCACATGCTATCCAAACAGTCAAAATACAGTCCACACTGGTCATACAAATGTACACTAAAAAATATGAGACACCTGTGATTTTCATCTTCTACACGTGTATATAACGTTGACTCACGATCTGATAACACAAGGCTACGATCAAAGAGTGACGCGACGACTGCTACTTCCGTTTTCCAGTAGATACGTGTTTGTGTATACGTAAATGTATCTTCGTTACAATTCGCTCAGAGGAAATATAATAAACTTTCACAGCACCAATTCATATGGGCAGCTGTGCCAAACTAAAGAGTTCAAGCCATATGATTTTGTAGGTATACTGGCAGCGCTAAACAAAACAGGCGATCATATCTGCAACTCAGAAAGAGGTCACTCCACTTGCTCCTATATTCCCTTTACACATACACCGGTCATTTATGGGCGATCCACACACACACACTCCTACCTTCCAAATCTATTTAAAGTACACTGGCCCAGAATATGCAAACGTGCACTACTCGTGTCTAAACTCAATACTTGCAATGTATGCTGAGTTGTCGAATTCTGTGTGCTAACACACACAGAACTTTTTAAATAAACTTTATGTGAAACAGCCATGCGCAAAGAACTGCAACACGGATAGTGCGTGCCTGGCAGCTTCAACAAATATAAAGTATTAAATAAGAAATTTAATACAGCGCATATCTATGAAACCCATTGATTAATTAAAGTTTCCACATATATATATATTAATTAAACCCATCTAGTACACAACATCCCTGAAGCAACTTCAAATTACGAAAAAAAAAAAAAAAATTAAAAAATAAAAATTAAACAGCTTTAATATAAGAAATTTTAGTGTGGACGATATCAATGATGACATCGAATTTAATTTATACTTTTGTTGAGTCGGAATATAAGGTTATCATTAAATAGAATCAAATTTGAAATGTTGATAAGGCAAACACTGCGATGCATTCCATGAGCGACGATACCACCCATCTGCTTCACGAAGCATACCGATTTTATATTTTGGAATTATTACATTTTCAAACTATGAACAATTGAAAAACTATGTAATTTTTCAATTTTTGAAGTTTTTAAAATTCTATATTTCTGGAACATGTTTAGATAAAAAGTGCCAAGTACGAAATTTGTATCTTGTATCGTGCACTCGTGCTTACACAGTTAGTTAAGTGGTTTTCAGCACACTGAGAAATGGCCCACTTTATTCAACATACATCAGTATCAATTAAATGGTTCAGCCAAATTCACCAATAAAATTCGGTGTGTAGTGGCAGTAATAACTGGTTGTAAAATTCATTACGATTGAAAATAACGCGCTATCTTTTTTTATCACCGCAGTTAAATTCAATTCCCCCCTAGGGCCGGTTCAGACTTGCGTCGAAGTGACGCGCGTTTTATCGACGTAAGCTGTACGGTTACACCTGCGTTAGAAACATCACAGATGTTAGTTGTCGGCGTTCAGGTGTCTAGTGATGACGTGTGCAGTAACATAGATCAAGCAATTAGGAAGAAAAAGAAAATAGTTTTCGTGTATCTTGTGTATAAATGGATGTCGAAAAAAAAAAATGTGGGTTCATCCGTATGCAAATGCCAGGGGTGCCATTTGTTACAAGTTTTGTGGAATTACGAGAAGATGAAATTAAGTTTTCAAATCACTTTCGAATGAGTGTAAAATCATTCGATGAATTGTTAGTAAACCTTGAGGATGGAATAAAATAAGATACCAAATTAAGGATTGCTATAACACCTGCAGAAATGTTGGCGATTACGTGAAGGTAAATGCATTTCAACAATAACCATTTGCTGTATTCGGTACAACAATATGTATTTAGATACGTAAAATAATAACTAGAAACAGAATTGTGTTCCAAAGTTCCCTAATGTCATATTTAAAACATTATCAATAAACATATTCAACTGAAAAACATTATGCATTATTTATTATGAAAGCAAACAGATCAGTGGATGTATTCGCCGAAGAGATCATCACTTGAACTGTCCAACGGTGAAGCAGTTGCCTGTGAAACAGACTGACTCAGAACAGCGTTCGTACAAGGAGACTGTGTTAAATCCCCCCGTTGATGCGGCGTTGTCTGAATACCATCTTGCAAAGATGCTTGGTGTGGGCTGGCCAGGTTATGCAATGGATTAGGAGTCTAAGTACTTGGTGCGTTGTCAACGACGTACTCGCTGTTGAAGCAAACCGTGCAGAGGTGGCGCGACAACTGTGTGGTGTGGATACGTTGATGGAGTGACACTGATGATGACTAACCCTCAACGGATAAGTAAGTGAACTATTATTGTTGCTGCAGGGCGTCGATCCAACACTGTGATTTCAGTATCGGAGGAGCATTTGAGGAATTGCTTGCCTGATGTATTATCCAGCTTTGGATGCACTTCATTACATTTAGAACTTCACACCGAGATTACAATTCTTGATCAACGGAAAACGTATTTAGTATCGGGAATAAGGGCTTGAAAAAAGGTACGTCATCATTATTTTAGCTGTCCGTTGCAGACGTTGGTAACGGTGTATTCATAAAATCCATTAGACACGTTTCGAACGTTGTCTTCGTCTTGCGCTGACTGGCACCGTTGCCACTTCTTTCAGCTGATGTCTCGATGTTTCGTATCTCTGCGGCTTTCTGACCATCACATCTTTGTTCGGTGGGCGTTTAATCTGTGTCAGCTGTACTTTCAGGCAGAGAAGATTCGGCACTATAAGGCTGTGAAACTTGTAGCAAAAATGACATTTGCTTGCCGTATAGTTAAGGTCGATATCCTCGGTGTTTGTCCACGTCATCAATTTGTTATATATATTTATATATGTGTTATATTTATGTTTAAACATATTACATATTTCTGTAGTATTAACATTCATGATATAGTTAATCTAGCTAGAATGCTCTACAATAATGCAATTTCTTTACAGGTATTTGGGAAGTGGCTGCAGTCTGGTGGATGTACATTATACCTACAGAGATGGTCGTTCAGCAGCAAGCAAGATTGTGCGTAAAGTTTGTAAAGCGATTTGGAACACAATGAAAGACGAATGTCTTCCCCTGCCGACAGAAAAGATGTGGCTGATTATTGCTAAAAATGCAAATTTTCCTAATTGTGTAGGAGCTGTTAGCAGTGGCTGATTCGAATTATAGTTGTATTTATATTGATGTGGACTCGTTTGGCAAATAATCTGACAGCACTGTATTTAAAAGGTCCACGCTATGGGGTAGAATATGCAATAACTCCCTCAACATACCACCATCCAAACGTGTGCATGGAACGGCAATACCGCGATTGCCCTTCGCATTTGTTGGCGATGAGGCGTTTGGTTTGCATAAACATGTGCTTCGCCCATTTGCGGGACGATTTTTGTCACACACAAAACGCATCTTTAACTATCGTCTCAGTCGCGCTCGTAGATACATAGAATGTCCTTCGGAATCCTTTCTAACAAATGGCGCATTTTTCACCGACCTCTCAATGTCAATCCTGACGTATCTACGGACACAATTAAGGCATGCTGCGTGTTGCATAACTATGTTAATCAAAACAGAAATACTAGGGTTATTCGGAAAGTAAAATCCAATTTCGTATAAAACATAAATCATCACAGATTTTTTCAAAAAACTTTTTTTCAATTCCTTACATGTTTCTCTATTTTTCTACATAGTTTCCATATTTGTTTAAACATTTGTCATAACGTTCTACAAGCTTTTGTATGCTTAAGTCATAGACGTCTGCCGCCTGTGAGGAAAACCTGTCTATAACTGCTTCTTTCACGTCTCGTCCCCGGTGACAATCTTCTCTAAAAAATTGATCACCTTCCTTATGATATTGGTTCAAAAAATCAAGAGCACAAGCCATTATTTTCATTTGGTGTTCCTCAGTAAGCAGCCTGGGAACCCAACGTGCGCACAATTTGTGAAATTGCAAATTTTCAGAGACAATTTTGTGCAAAGTTGTTCTACCCACATTCAGAAATTCCATTAAATTGTGAATCGCCGGTCTTCACGAATCTTATCGTCCACGGCTTTCACCAAATATTCTGTGATCACTGATGGTCGGTCTGATCGCGGTTCATCATGGACATTTTCCCGTCCGTCCTTGAAAGCTCTCACCCACTTACGAACTTTGCTGTCACTCATCGCATTGGGGCCATACACTTGACTTATCTGTCGATGAACTTCCGCTGCTGAAACGTTCCTTGCTGTCAAAAACAGAATCACTGACCGTATTTCACAGTCGGCGGGCTGATCAATTGTTTTTAACATTTTGAACTGACACTGTAAACAGCACACTGCAACAATACCAATGCAAATGGCGTCGTTTGACGAGCAAGGCATGCCGGGAGTCGGTGCGCATGCGCGTTACAATGTTCGCGAGACATTCGATTAGCTACGGGGATTCGGACCTTACTTTCTGAATAAGCCTCGTATATAGGCGGAATATTTCGTTTCCAATGTGGGTAAAGTTCCGTGGTAAGATGCAAGAATATGAATGCTAGTATAATGTGTAATGTATCAATAACTAGATGTAACAGTACAGGACGTACCTACATTGCATGCAATAACATCGTATGTTGCAAGGATGGATATTATTTGTACTATTGTGCATTTGCAATACGTCTGCACATCATGATCTTGCTGATGCAATGTAACAATGATCCATAACAATGAAATTCTATCAGCTACGTAGATATATCAGTATATTACAAACATCGAACAAAATTAATGACGTTAGTGGTCAGTGTATATACATACCGCACTCAGCTTTCTCTTTCTCTGTCTTGGTACTGAAGTTATCAAATAAAATTTCACCCATTTGCAGCCATGCGTTGATTCCCCCCACCCCCTTGCCATTATATTCATAATTGCTGAAATCCCAAAGCACAGGGTGCTCTTGCACTTCGCAAATGAAGTCTTCCACGTCGATATTCTCGTCCTGCATACTACAGTGCGACGTGTGACCGCAAGTGCACTGCCTCTTCTCGCGATACATCGCGTCCAGGCAGGCGCCGCGCTTGGCAGAGTGAAGCGCGTCACTGCGTCGCTAATGTGTGTCGTGCCATTGACACACGCGGTACGCTGCAACGCGCGACGTGTCAACGCAAGTGTGAACCCGGCCTTAGAATGGCACTTCGCATGTCTGAATATATTCCAATTAACAAATAAAGTTTTATTAAAACAGCATTTTTTTTTTAAATCCCTTATACACGTCAAATAAATTTAGTGGACTGCTATGTGCACCAATAAGATGCACAGCTGTATTTTGATTCTGGTCGTGTGCATTACATTTATTTACGTGCCTCTGTAACATATTCCATAGATTGTTTTATTAAATATACTAATTGTATTAATCTTATTAAACTAAAGCTATAATTTAACAACAAAACCTTGACAAAAAAAACACGTTTTTAAAAAAGTATGGTGGCAGTCAAAGTGTTATTTGTGCTCTGCTTGTGCCTTGAGAGAGGTCAGTTTTCACTGGGCGGTGTTTACTGGTACATACAGTATGTGATGTGCAGATGACCTGATAGCCAGCAGTAGTGGGAGACAACTGAGAGAGGCCGGGAGATGAGATGCAGGGCAAAGTACGGCTAAGTCGTGTGCCGGCTGAACAAGTTATGATAATGCCGCAGGAAGGACGACGCGCCGACGTACGCCGCCCGTCTGATAGGACGATACGTAAAGATTACGGGGCAATAAGAACGCCATCTGGCGGCGCCATTAGGAATCAATTTGGCCGCACATCGGAGGAACAGCCATAGCGACAGTAAAAGGCGCATTCCGGCCCGCCTGGAATTTCCTAATAAAAGCTGTGAGGGAGGGAAGGTTCTGAAGGGTTGAAGAGGGGGTGTCCGGGGCTGGGGTGACGTCATTGATCCGTGGCGGGCCGGCGAGAGACAAAGGCGCGGGGGCCGCTGCACGCAGGCGCCTCGAGCAGCCCTGCCCTCTCCCCCTTCCCATAACACAGCGTTCCTGCGGATACAGGCTGTTCACGGCGAAGTGAGCACTTCTGGAAGACACGAGTGTTATATACTTTACTCCTCTTTCGGTATGCTTCAGCCATACGTAAAACACATCGCCATGCGTCTAATGGCATTCATGCGCCAGTCATATGAAAACGTGAAATTGTTAGCCCATTTTCCACGATGGAAGATTCCATGCAAGACTTCATGGCCGCTTGTATTGACGGTTCTATGCAAGATTTGGCCATCTGCTGGCTGGTTTAATGAAAACTTTCATAATTGGTGGCGTGCAATTTTCGATGGAAGGTTTTATTATAAACGTTTGAAATTTTGGCCAGTCAGACAGAGCGGTTGAGTAATTTCGTTTCGAGAAAAGAGCGATAAGACTATTAAATAAGAATAAATAGTAAATTTAAAAAAAACTAAAATGTTTGCCGATTCTCAAACGGCATTGTGTGCAAATTACGGTGAACATTCGTGTTTATTTAACACAAAAGTTACAGTTATAACAAAAACGATTAGGCATAATGCTGAAGTAGTGCGTGGAGATTGTTCCCGAACCACAGTTGCAGAAGTAAATTCACTCGGCTTTAGTTGTGTGACAAGTATCGTCGGATAGGTTATTCCTGAGAACCCTCCATAGCTGCTTGCATGCAGGCTCGGGTCTCGCGGAGGCTTCCGCCCGAGCTTGTGCGGAAAATGTCATCGTGGCATACAGGCTTTAGCTACCTCTGTGTGCTACTAATATGTATAATAAAAAATACTCCAACTTGATTACGCATAAATGTAAACATTACACTCGCAATTACAACGTCAAAGCGTGCAACTATGTTCCTTAATTTGCTGAGAACCTGCTGGCCAGAGTGCGTATAGTATATCCTGTGATGTAACGAATGTTGGATTTCCCACATTCGCGAATGCGAATATTCCCTTTTTCAATATGGCATGAGTCCACAAACTCACATTTTGATCGTGCGTTTAGGACCGGCCATGTTCAAACCGAAAGTAGCCTATACTGCACGAAGTAAACAAACCGTGATTGCTCGCTCATTGAATGAAGTTAGCTGCTAATAGTTTTTTTCGTAAAGATTTGTTTTGAGGTTACTTACATTTATTCGTTGAATTTCTATAGAAACTAGTGTTAAATTGATATAAAGTGATTAGTGATATTTCAACATGAGTAAGTCGTATGTTAGCGAAGTTTGGACTTATTTTACACTATGTGATGCTGAACATGTGAATTGCAAAATATGTAACAAACAATACTCGCGCAAAGGAAGATCAACTAGTACTATGAGAAATCAACTGGAAGCTATGCGTAACAATGAGTATAATGAATTAAAAAAACGGGAAAATGAAAAGCGGAATGCTTCTACAACAAATACTTTGGCGTCCTCTTCGCGAAAATGTACTAAAACCGACTTAAAACAAATGTCTTTGACTGATTGCGTCGAAAAAACTAAAAATTGGGATAATAACAAAGCCAAGTATGTGGAAATTAACAATTTAATAAGCGAAATGATTGCTTTGGAGGACTTACCCTTTAAATTTGTGGAATGCGTTGGATTTGTCAGATTGATGAACCACTTATGTCCTTCGTATAATTTAAAAACTCGACAACATTTGACTTCGTTTATAGCGAGAATTTCTACGGCAAGCAAAAAGATAAAGTTATGGAATTAATCAAATCAAATCATTCGAAAAACTGGCGTTTACAACTGATATCTGGTCTCATTCTTGTCCAGCAGTACAGTTGCTGAGTTTTACATTTCACGGCATAACAAAAGAATTTGAAAGAAAAATGATTGTGTCAAAAGCAAAGGTATTTAACATTGGTCGACATATTGGTGAAAATATAGCTATAAAACTTGAAACCATGTTGTCATTATGGGAAATACCTAACGAAAAAGTGCAATGCATTGTTAGGGATGGTGGTACTAACATGAAAAAAGGTACTTCCTTTTTATGCATTAAAGACATTGATTGTTCATTACACTAAATTCAACTGGTTGTCAAGGAGGGGCTTAAAGACACAAGATTCCGTTATTGCAGTGACTACAGAACATTTTCACCACTCAAATATTGCTCAAGATGAATTTGCAGCTCTACAAGAAAGACTCAATCAACCAAAGCTTAATATTATCCAAGAGTGTGTTACAAAATGGAATAGCAACTTTTATATGTTAGAGCGCATTTTGAAAAACAAAGATTCGTTATGTCTTTACGCTTCCACAAATAACAAAATTTCACAACTAACTTCCCAAGAGTAAATTGTGGAAAAACTAATTACTTTGGTCAGACATTTTGAAGAAATTACAAAAGAACTAAGTGCAGCCAATATTTCCATATCTTCAGTAATTCCATTACTGGCCACCTTGGAAAAGGTAATTGATGAATTTTATGTGACTGACGAATGCACTGGGAACACGATTCTCGTTCTAAAACAAGAACTAAGTCGCAGATTTTCTCACTTGGAAAATAACGTATTGTTTGCTACGGCTAATGTAATTGACCCGAGATACAAAGTGAAATTTTTCAAAAATTCTTCAACCAAAGATCAAGTTGTGAAAACTATTTTAGAATCAATTGGAAACGATGAATCAAGCCTATCTTCTTGCTGATGGAATCCAGTGAAGGCGAAGAAGCAGGAGAAAATTAAAGTCCAAACCCTATAGAAGTTTTGATTTAAAAAACCATCAATGAATATTTAATGGATAAACGCGTGGAAAAAGATGTAGACCCATTTACATGGTGGAAGGTGAATAATAAGAAGTATGGTATTCTTTCTCCTATAGCAAGGCAATATTTAGTAACACCACCCACCAGTGTACCTAGCGAAAGAGTTTTTAGTGGGTCTGGTCTTCTTTACACACCCCACCAAAATAGGCTGCAAGGAGAAAAGGCATCAAAACTTTTATTTTTTGAAGTTCAATAATCTTTAACTCCAATTTAATTACTAAGTGTTTTATGAAACTTACTTAATTATACTTAGTAATTAAATTGTAACTTAATTACCATTACATTTTTTATAGTTTATCTATTATTTTTAATTCAAGAAGAAATGTTAAATGGTTGTATTAAAAATAATATAACTAGAACCAAAGTTAAAATTAACATTATAATTCGAAGAAGTTTATTTTTTGTTTTAATTAAAAAGAAGAAATGTTTTCGTTTGCTTTCTCAAAAAAGATATTGTAAACTTCATTTATAAGTAGTAGATTTAATGTACAATATAAACACATATTATTACTAGTAGATTAGATACATAGAGATCTCTTAGATTTAATATTATTCGGATACCTATTAAGTTGCATTTGTGTTCTCACAAAAAAATTTCATTTAAAGTTGATTAGTTGAACATACAATTGGTATTTTAGTTTGCAAGTTTAAGTAAATACCTACCTAAATTTGATTTTTGTTTAGATAAATAAGAATAAGATTATTAAAAGCGTCTGTATGTACCTAATGAGTAACATCAAGGCTGTTCCCCAATTAAAACTTTTTTATTTAAATATAAATACCTAAATAAAAATATTATAAATCTTACCAGTTGCATTACTATTTCATAAATATTTTCATTTTTCATTGCCAAATACATTCCCAACATATTCGTTACATCACTAGTATATGCGCAGTTAACGAGCATCACTACACCGTGAACAGCTCATAACACGCTGCTTTCACAAACTACTCCTCTGTTCGCATCGCCCACAGTGAGCTCACTGCAGCTCTTCTTCAGCAGCACAGCACACAACATTCCACACACCAGAACGAACCTCGATGTTCGCTGCTTCACACCGTGCACTTTATCCGTGGGAAATGGCACCTAACAAACACTTATCCTTACAGGAAACTACCTAGNCGCTGCTTCACACCGTGCACTTTATCCGTGGGAAATGGCACCTAACAAACACTTATCCTTACAGGAAACTACCTAGAGAAAAATGTCAACCCCACAAGGTGAAACCCGTCCATTAGTAAACAGCAGGGGATGACCTTCAAACGCTGTAACATACACTCGCTATAGATGGATTCCTAGGCACATNGTCCATTAGTAAACAGCAGGGGATGACCTTCAAACGCTGTAACATACACTCGCTATAGATGGATTCCTAGGCACATTAGAGAGATCTGCAGAGGACCGAGCTGGAGACACCGCGTTGTATTTTTCTCCATCCACTGAAGGAAACTGTGCTCCGCGAACCTTAACATTAGGTTTATTGTAGCAATTTGTACTACATTACACCGCTCCCACTTACTCGTTAACTAAGAATCACGTCAACCTAGCGTACCACACAAAAATTTTCACAAAAAAGTTTTTTTTTTCTTTTACGCTTTGCACTTATGAAATAACTGTATGGAACACATTCGAAGGCAAACTTTATTTTAGATACTTTGACCTGAGTAGAATTGCGCGTAGATTCAGCTGCGGTCAGCACTGCCCACAATGTGTACAGCTTTAACACAAAACCGTTCCTTTCCTAATCACTCAACACTACCATCAAAAAATTGTGTACTACCAAACTTTTCATTGACGCGCATTACTGAATGTTTTTAACTCGTCCACTGCTTAAGGTGCTTAAAAAGATAAATTTAAAATAAATAAATAAACGCACTAATTAGACTTTAAGCATCCTGCACGCACACGTGCAGCTTTCCATGGTTCTAGGGTGGCCACTCGACTTGTTTGCCAATTCTCTTACTTCTCCATATTTTCCAGACCAAATTGCCCCNGTTTCCGACTGATCATTTTGGCTCAAACTCTGCTTATGATATGATTTATAATTTAAATTATAAAACGCGATGAGAATATCCATAATAATTCAATTGTAAAGTCAGCAGGCTAATTTTCACGAGATAAAACTGCAATGCTGCTTGGCGAACAAAACCACTGAAGCCAGCAATTCGTGTACACAGATGTTAGTTTGAACAATGGGTATGGTGTAGAATAGTTGGCAATACAGTTTTATCCCAAATACACTGTAGATTTAAACATTTCTTGTTTGTATCACATCTCACGTATCACTGCAATCCCTTGCATAAAAATATTACTTTTACATTGAAGTTTCCCGTGACGAACCCACCCATATAATTTAAACATTTCGTAGTGCACATCTAAGCATGTGAATGCAATATAAATTCATCAGCAAGTGTAACACGACTGCTACTGAATAAAGAAAACAACTGAAAATTAACATTAGTGAAACCTTTTTAGACGTGAGAATTTACTGGGTGCATACGCACGTAGAGCATAAATTTCGAGCATAGTTGGTTGTAAACATTATTTTGGACTAAACCATTTAACCTGCGACACTTAAAGAAAGTTTACTCTCTTGGAAAGCGCAAAACTGAACAAACTTCACAAAGGAGTGCACTACAGAGATAGTAACAGTTTATTTACATCCATTAATGACAAATATATTGAAACTTAAGACGTTTCCTGCTTAATACGTTCATTAATTTTTCACCTTGTCGATAGACATGTAAAATTTAACCCTATAGATAAGTTTTCCTTGTTAATGAGCACAACTTTTTCCTATGCCATCAGAAATGCCTGAACATGGTTTTACCATACTAACTTAACAACAGAAATAATTGAAAATATTTCCCGTAGGTCTCTTTACTGAAAAACCATTTCCATGTTTTAAAATACACACATCCAAATTCAATGTTTTTTAATTACCCCTGAATTTTTTTTATAAATTTTGCGCAGTTCCCTGACTTTTCCAAGTTTTACCTTTTTTCCAGAAGTGTGGCCACCCTGTGCCACGTGTCTTCGTAACAAGACGTTCTCTTACTTGACTGGGCCAACCTACGTTATCCACTCCTCAGCGCCCGTCGCCGGTGAACACACTAAAGACGAACAAAAACTACAATCATCCAAATATGAAAATAAACACGCTCAGGGTCGCTATTCTCTAACTTGAGCTTGCTTAAAGACAGTCAACGTGATCGCCTTTATCGTAAAGAGGGCCATAACGATGGTTACTCGTGAGCATCTTTACGTGGTATTCTGTAAGCCATATCTTTGTTGATATTTCTGTGCAAAGATGTACGTTTGGCAACGCAGCGGGCTTAGTTTTAAAATCAACGATCTGCTTGTTGAATTATATTTTTTCCGTTATTACAGAATGCATTTCGTCACAAGGTTTGTTATTATAGTGAATTTTTTAACTATAAGTGAAATTTATTTCTTAATACATTTTCGAATAATACTTCTAAAATAAATTTACTTCTTCCTATGGATACAAGATGTTGAACATCACGAGATAGCAGCACTGACCCGTAGCCGAATACGCCACTTCGTAGTCACGTTAAAGCGAGAGTATCACCTGTGAATTATAAAATATACTTGTTAAATGTATTCCAGGCACAGTTTATTGGTGCGGAAATATAACAAAATACAATATTTCTAATTTCCAGGGCATTTTAAAACGTTTTATTTTCTGTAAGACGTAGGCCTATTTGTAGAATGAACCTCAACACGTCTGCCATTTTCGTTCATAAAGACACCTTGTTGACCGATCTTTTTATATAAACACAGTCACAAAGGCATTCGAAAGACCATCATGGTGAGACACTGAATTACAGAATACAATTCCGCCTCGTAAAGATTGTTAAGCGGTAAATGTTTTTATATAAAGACAACAAAAAATTAGAGAATAGGGCTCCTCACGTGTTGTCTTTTTGCCAAATTCAGGCTCTACCCTCAGCACGTCCGCAAAGAAACTAGGAGGAATAGCTTATACTTAATTTCATATAAGTTGACCAGATTCTTCTGACAGTCAGTGAGTGGCAACTTCATGTATTCCAAACAAATAACGTGCCATTTACAAAATCCTGTATCAGCTGATGCACGAACGAACAAAAGTTAATGTTACGTTGGCTATTCTGAGTGTACTGCCGACGCACATAAGACAAACTGAAAATACGCGATAACAAAGAGTTCCTAGATTAATTAATACATTTTATTTTACGTGGTCATAAACCATCGGTTTTTAGTGTTAAAAAAAACTTCGTGCTAAAGTATAAATGTATAGGTGTTCAAAATGAAATGCACATTAAAACGATTCGTATCCAAATGAAACGCAACTTTCAAAACCTTTTTCCACGTCTTATCTACAGTCTCCTCCATGCTTTCCATACACACTTTATATTACTTCCAAAAGCATATAGAAATATTGCATAATATTGTTGAATTATTTTTGCTAGTAATTTGACGAAATATATATCAAATCCGTGTCGTTCCGAGCCAGTAATACAAGAACAGTCAACTTTACAAAGGCGGGACCTATTGAGCAAAGTTAGCCGCCCAGACTTCGCTCCGGACATGTAGTGCGCGCCATATTTCGGATTTGTGCTGAAGCATTACCAGCCAGAAAAGAAAAGCGTTCACGGGCTTTATATAACACATTTACGAACAGATACCAATAGTTTTATTTTTCGTGAGCTCTGCATAATTTTTAAAGTAACATGTATTTCGTGTACAGCGATTTTGAGTACTAATAATTTATATTCGGCAAGTAATCGTTCGTCTATGTAAATTATACGCCATATTGTTCTCCGAAAACCAATTCCCTTGTTTCTGAAAAAAAAAAAGTGGGACACGCGCGAATAGCTTTTAAGCAATTCTAACGTTATTTCACGTCACATATTTCCAACTCGAATATATTAGCTATAATATCCAACGTGTAATAATAGCTACAACTACCGGTTCGCAAATGCTATCCCAAATTCACTGTCTCGGACAAATTAAAAAAGTTAGCAAATACAAAATTTTTTTTAGACAGATGTCAGTCTAAAATATCTTAAAATTTGTTTAGCATTAAATTTTTTTGTGGTTACTAAATTTTTAATTAATTATTTATATTTTTGCTCTTTAACATAGCAATTTACTGATTAATGATTTACGTACACATTACTTTTACTACAATCACAGCTACGTATTTCTGAGTAGCAAGTTTGCCTTAAAGTCCCACGAACAGTACATTGAAAAGGGGATCGGCTGGTAATGGCAGCATGAAAATAAACAACATCGTTGCCATGTGGCCGATCAGCTGATGGCGGACGGATACGTAGTCAGATGAAAACAGTGGCGCTACTTTCGAAGACCTGTCAGAATCTGGCCAACTTACATGTTACAGAGCATACAAGCCATTCAACAGGCTGAAAATATTTTCTACATTTATAGCATTCTACATCCTTTCTCGATGTAATATGAAATAATAACCTGAAAAGCAGGAGAATAAACTAAAATAACTTAAAAAAAAAAAAAATAATAATGAACGAGACGCGTCTTACAAGACGCCAGGGGCGTATCCATGATCGTGAGGGATAGAGGTCTTGATGAAAATACAATAACTAAATTTGATCTTTAATTTATTCACACAGCTTTTATTTACAACACTGAACTACCTATCTTCACTATTACTCTTTGTTATTCTCAGTTAACGCAATATTTAATTTCTATCTTAGTTATAATTAACGTCATTTTCACTGTATATATTATATACAGTAAATTCACACTAATATTTACACATATTCAATGTGTCTAGTGTCATCAAAACGTCACACTGACGCATCCAGTTCAATAGTCCCACCCGCCCAGACTTCGCTCTCGCTGGTCACTCTCGTCGATCTGCTGGCTCGCCGCTTCGCTGTTCTCGCGCACGTAGTGCTCAAGGCAGTACAACCCTCCAAGTTCCCGACTGTCGGGGCGGAGACCCGTTGCGGCTTAAGTAGTCTCGCTGGTCCGATCTAAGAGGTTCCCCGCATCCCTAGTCTCACTGAGAAAGACTAGGACGATGACAAGAACATTCCTGAAACGATAACCCCAGAAATTCAATCCGCTCAAGGACAGGAGCACACGAGTCCCAGCAGGTTTATCTGGCACACGCGGCGGCAAACCTTTGTAAATCACGCTCTCCTCAGGTTATCGCACGCCCTTGACACACTGATTCGTTCACTCGAGTGGGAAAGGACACAGTAAGCGATGCAGAGTATCTAAAACGTAACAATATAATCATATTTACGCTATAAATAACGGCGAATGTTATTTTACAAACGATTTTATATTTTTATCAACTTATCGATATTATCTTACGAAACCATTAAATATTATGAAAATAAATGTTGGCTCTCGAACAGAGTAAATTACGCAGCGTTGGCCTCCTCATAGCTACGGCTAAAAGTAGGCAAGCTCTCGATAACAACGCCTTTCTGACGCATCAAGGGAGAGCGGTTGCTGTAGCGACTAGACCGCCCGTTTCCCACGAAGGCGAACTAGGTCCGATTCCCGGTGGGTTTACTCGGAGGTCTGCTGTTTCCCCCTCCCTTGCATTCCAGCGTTGCTCCATACCTACGTCGCTTCACCCGTCATCGGCTCTCAAGACCCCGCCGTTACGATCCACCCAAACTTCTCCACACCGCTGACGCTACAAACAGGAAAGAAGAATCCGTAGAAGGCGAGTCTCGTCACGCGGGAAGAACGAGGCGAAGCGGGGCGAGTCAGGCGTCCCGGCCTCCGCTAAAGAGTTTTCATTAGCAAGTTGTGAAGACTGGGCGGGCGGCGCGCTAAGCAGGAGTGATGCGGCGGAAAACTGCGCCCAAAGATAGCAACTTTGCGAGCGCGCTGTAATAACAACACGACGCGGCGCGCAACACCGAGCCAAGTGACAACGCCACGCACAGTCCACATTACAGTGGACCTGTCTGTCTTATCTCGCAGTAGGCGTCGGTCGCGGCTTGAGGCTTGCCTCACACGGCCCCCGGCTCCCGGCGGGGGCGGCCACGGATTATAAGGCGGGGACACACTATCGTCACATCACGTGACGCGCCAGAGATGCGCACACTACCTTCAAGTCACAGTCCGCAGTCGTACAGCAGCCATGGAGTGGTGCAGCTCAACTTTTTCATCGGAAAGTGAAGATGTTGAAAATGAGTGAGCGGTCCTGGCGGCCAGTACAGTGGTCAGCAGAAGAGAAAGGTTTGGATCCATGAGACCAACATGAAACTTAAAGTGAAGGGTGAATTTCATAATTTTATGAAGGAACTTGAAGAGCACCCCTGCCGCTATGAAATGTACTTTCGAATGTTGAAGGAGGAATTTTATTTTCTGCATAAACTTATAAGGGACTACATGCTAACCAAAAACACAGTTCCGAGAAGTAATCAGCACGGAGGAGAAACTGGCAATTTGTGTAAGGTACGTAATACAACACATCACACAGAAAAAGGTGTAAATTACAATAACATTTCACAAGAAGAAACTAAATATAATGAAAAGGCAAAATATAGTCCGTTAGTCGTAGGTATCATCAGTAACATAGCATGTCTTTCATTACCATTTGTGGTGTAGTAACAGTTAAAATGAAACATTAGAGCAACTAAGCAGAAGGAATATGGGGCATGTTGAAGCCCGAAATATCCAGCAGACCCCACACAGTCTACACACACGGGAACATCGTTGAGGGGTGCGGCGTATGCCAGCGTGAACGATGTACATGATGTTGCTGCAGAAACGGCTGATCGTTGACGTTCTATATATTTTTTCAGCGGCTGCAATCTGAGCTTGCAGGACAGCTTCACTCAATAATAACTTAATTTCTGCTTGCTCCACAGCTGGCAGTTGCTTTGACATTCTTGACATACNTTCTATATATTTTTTCAGCGGCTGCAATCTGAGCTTGCAGGACAGCTTCACTCAATAATAACTTAATTTCTGCTTGCTCCACAGCTGGCAGTTGCTTTGACATTCTTGACATACGGAGATAAAACATAACCGTCTCGTCCATTTCCCAATTTTTCATATTTTCCTCGTGTCTCGTTCGTCTGCGGTATGATTTACCTTTCATGACATCAAGCATCTCCTGCATGACAGTGCTGTATCCCTTCCTTGTTGCTCTCGTTTCTTGGAAATGTAGTGCGATGTGTGTGAAACATTATCGTTGTCAATATCACAAGATGTCGGTGGAGTGTCTTCGACTGTGACGGTGGTTTGGTCTTTCGGGATGTCGTATGTGTTCATCGTTGACGTTGTCTTCTCCTGGTCATCTGATTCGTCTTCCAGATGTTCGTTCCGTACATTGCTCTGTCCTCCTTGTATCCACAGAGGGAAAAAGAAATTACATTTGCTCCTCTAACTTCCATGGAGCAATATGTTTTGCCCCGTCGCCATTACTCTTGTTCCGACACCGATTCAGAACATTCGTAGATCACCGTCGTAATTTTTCCCACATATATTTTGCAGTGTCAGCTTAAACCAGAAACAAAAAATAAGGTGTAACTATTACAACCGTGTGCTAAATAGTACAGAGTTAACATTTATATGTTGCTGGCAATAGTCTACTTTGCCTACTGCCCGAAATCGTAACCACAATGCGAAAAGAATAATTAGTAATAAACATAAGATATTTCTCAAAATGTAGGAATATTGCTACATAGTTTAAGTTCGGTTAGGCTCAACATGTTATATATATCACATTTCATGCTGTCGTTAAATTCTTCGGGCAACGGGCAAACGCGTATATTACGAGTAACAAGGTGGGCGGAATTCGACCAACAAAATGTGTTAGATGGTTATTTATGCAAGTAGCAACATACGTACTTCGTCCATACAGTAGGCATCACCTAGGNCAACAAAATGTGTTAGATGGTTATTTATGCAAGTAGCAACATACGTACTTCGTCCATACAGTAGGCATCACCTAGGAGGTGACGAGAGCAAGATGATTTTCAACTATCGATTGTGTCGAGCCCAACGAGTTGTGGATTTGTTCAGTTCCATGGCAACTTGCGGTGGTTCGGCGAGGACGATTACAATATAGAAAGCCACATTCAGATAATCCGCACCATTTATGTACACTCGTCAACAATATCATCCAGTGCTATGCGCCATTGGTTCAGCCCCTTTCACACGAGACGCGGGCCGCGAGATAGTGCGTGTGCGAGCTCGGGTTGACGAAACGAACGACCCGCCACAACATCTGCTCGCATCCAGTAGCAAAACCATGAGTTTTTTTAAGTGCTGATGGATGAAAGGAAAGTTCGTTTATTGTATATACTTTACCTGTGGAGGAAGAAGCAGTGTATGGATGTTTGGTTGCATCCGATTAATGTGGAGAGACCAATAAGTGGAGCATTCAAAGGACTTTATCAACTAAGAAATTATGAGGACAAAGTCTTTTAAATTTTCCNTGTGGAGAGACCAATAAGTGGAGCATTCAAAGGACTTTATCAACTAAGAAATTATGAGGACAAAGTCTTTTAAATTTTCCCGTATGTGAATGCGTACATTTGACGAACTTCTGCAAAAGCAGTCCTCGCACCTTCAAAGAACCATACGGAACATGACGGATTGCATCTCATCTGAGGAACGCCTAACTGTTATCTTAAGGTTTTGACCAATTTTTATTACAATGCTATGATTTGTATATATTCCACCATGATACTGTCCCTTATTGTAATTATCGAAGTGGACTATTCGTTAATTTTATGTTAAGAAAATGTGAAAGAAAAAATAGGATAAATTTTAACTAAATAAGTGTGTTAACAACACATTGACGTCTTTGTAGGTTACAAAAAAAATACTCATTGCACCACCACTACTGTAAATTACAAAAGCAAAGTTTTAAGTTATATCGTAACAAGTTATTATACGGAAATGGCACCAACTGTTGACATACAACCTTAAGACGACACTCGTTTATATTTTTAAAAATAATAAGAATTCAAGTAAGAATTTGCGGGAAAATAACTTCTCTCCATAAATGTTGGACATTCTGTAATGCAACTGGCTAATCAGAATTAGGCTACATGAATGTGATGGTTGACTAGTGATTCAAACATGGCGGTAGTGCATACAAGTGACAGATTATTCGAGTTTTGCTAAGCAAATAGTAAGATAACTAACCTGCCAATTAGGTTACAAATTTTTTAAAATGGAAATTTTTTGCATATACATTTAATTTATATACNGGGGGGGGGGGGGTCAACTTTCCAAATTAAGATATGTTTTCTAAATATGACAGTACTGTCAAATTTAAGTTTTAACCATTAAATTAACACGAACGGTTTATAAGAACACTTTAATGAATAATATGAAGTTTCATGCAAGAAGGAGTAACAAAAATGGATGGGAACCTTAAGGTGACATCCCTGTCACCTTTAAGTTATGATGTGCCAACCGTTAGGTTCCGTTCGAATAATAACATTGTTGTGCAAGTAATTTTACCAAGAGACATAAACTTATTCAACATTATGTTCATAATTTTATCTACAGATTTCAAATTATTCAACAATATTCTTATATGCCTGCTGACAACTGGGAATTNATTATGTTCATAATTTTATCTACAGATTTCAAATTATTCAACAATATTCTTATATGCCTGCTGACAACTGGGAATTCATTCAACAATACACTTGTAAAAATTATCTCATTAATTGTAAATGTTTTTCCAAAGAGGTCACAAATCTAACTTTTNCATTCAACAATACACTTGTAAAAATTATCTCATTAATTGTAAATGTTTTTCCAAAGAGGTCACAAATCTAACTTTTCACTCTTAGATTCATATGAAACCAAATGAAACTTAAAATTATTTCTATACCAGTTACATAAGCTTATGCTTGGGATTTATTTTCTTTAATTATTTAATAACAGAAAATTTATCGTAAATTGTAAGTGGCAATTTTGTAAACGTAAAGTACAACAATGCTAGGTATATCTGTGTTAATACGACAATATACAACAAAACTTCTCCATTTTTGTAGCATTTTTGTACCAGAAGTGTCGTCGTTTGCACATATATATCCTGATAGTAAATATGTGGCTCAGTATGGTGTTTATCTTTTACAGATTACGGCTCCCAAAAAGATTATTAAATATGAAGAGTTGCAGATGTGTTCAATGGACTGCCTTATGCCACAGCAGCCCAGATGCATCAAGTTCCCAGGATCACGCTGATGTACAAGGCGAAGGGAGTCGAGCCCATTAGTAGGAAGATGGGAGCGCCTACAATACGTATTTACATAACATTAAGAACAAATTATTGTGAACTGGATACTACATCTTGCAAAACGCGGGTTTCCAGTTTCAAAAGAAACATTTCTGTTGAACGTCAAGAAGTCGGCCAATGAATTAGGGAAAACTGTTTTCACGTCTAAAATGACCAGTAAAAAGTGGCATGCAGCTTATAAATGAAGGAATCCAGAAATTTTCGAGAGGATTTGACAAAAAGCCTGTAACTAAAGAAAATTTGCAAAAATGACAAAATGAGATTTTTACATATTTCCAAGAAAAACATTTGGCAGAAATTCTTGACTGCCCTGCTAGGGCATTTAATGCAGACGAATCTGTATTCTTTCTTAATCCGAAGAGAGGAAAGGTGTTTGCAACCCGGGGAGATAAAAATGTCTACCAAGGTGTCGGGAATGTTTGGCTGTCCTAATGAATGACACTGCTGAAGGCACTCTGGCTCCCCCATTGGTGGTTTTAAAATATACTCGTGTGCTTGCCAACATTGCAGACACTATTCCATCAAGTTGGGCTATTGGTAGATCAAAAAGTGGATGGATGAACCAAGAACTACTTTTTGAGTATGTGGCTAATATTTTTCACAAATGTCTTCTGGAATAAAACATAACTTTACCTGTTATTTTTTTGTCGATGCCCATGTATCACATTTGTCACTGAAAGTCAGTCACCTGATACAACCGATGGATGTAGCTGCATTTCACTCTCTGAAAGTTTGCTGGAAGGAGATGGTCCTACAGTGGTGGTGGATGGAACATGGTGCGGTAAAAAAAAAAAAAAACAACTCATTTTTGTTTGATCCTACAATTTGGCCAAGAAAAGGTATATAAAACAGATATTTTGAAAAATAGTTTTAAGAATGTGGCCTTATACCTTGGGATCCCGAAGTAGTCCAGGTTGTAAGAAACTATGCAGTGCTCCTAGAAGAAAAAAATGCAAATAAATAAATGCAAGGAAGTAAAAAGTCATGTGTTATGGTTAAGATCCATCATTGGTCACCAAAAAGTTGAGTTAATTACAAAAAAAAAACTTAACAATGAATCAACAGAACGAACTAGTANAGGAAGTAAAAAGTCATGTGTTATGGTTAAGATCCATCATTGGTCACCAAAAAGTTGAGTTAATTACAAAAAAAAAAACTTAACAATGAATCAACAGGACAAACTAGTCATTTACACGGAGAAGTATTGGAAGCAGAAGCTACAAGAAATTCACAGGAAAAAGAAACAACTACCAAAGAAATAAGAAGAAGATTCCAGGAAGAAAAACTGAGAGGGCCTGATGTTCATGTTGAAGTGTTAAAATATGAGATAGTGAGTGAAGAGTTGGTTGCTGAGTATGTAACCAAGATGCTGCATACTGAGTATACTGACAAAGATCTTGGAATTACGACTCTGCTCGCTTGTTCAGCAGTGGTTGAAGAGAGGAATGAGACTGTAAATGAAATGGTGGAAGGAAAGAGTTCTTGTTTGCATTAAGCACCATCGCCCTTTAACAAGGTACTTTTCTGGCCAGGAGAAAACACAAATAAGCCTGATATCAGACAGAGTGAAAAAATTCTAACTGTTAATAACTCTGCCCGATGGCAAATTTATCAAGGAAAAAAGGCTACAGAAAAGACGAGAAAAGAGGCAGGAGAACTGAAAATCTCAATAAAATGAAATCCAAGCGAGCTAAAAAAAAAAGGCTTTATTC
Source organism: Clitarchus hookeri (assembly GCA_002778355.1). Lineage (NCBI taxonomy): Eukaryota > Metazoa > Arthropoda > Insecta > Phasmatodea > Phasmatidae > Clitarchus > Clitarchus hookeri. The sequence continues at coordinate 470,459 of NQII01000613.1, read as the reverse complement.
AGAGAGGATCAGGTATCTTCTTCAGACTGTTCAGACACAATCTCACTTCACAAAAGTGATTCTAACTTCTCAGGCATGTATTCTGAAGAGGAAGAGGAAGAAAGCACTCAATTTCAGCCAAAATATTTTGCAGTTATTAGAGTGTATGGTAAAAACTCATCCCGGCTGTGTCGTAAAATTTGGGCAAAATGAAGAAAATGGATGTTACTTGGGAAATGTTTATAAAAGAAATTCGAAAAGTATGAGGTTCTCAGAGACAGGAGAATAGGCCTATTTCATCCAAGAGGATGTGGTCCGAAAACTATCCCAGCCAGTGCCAAGTAGTTACGTACGCAGAGACAAGCTGCAAGACACTCACTCACAATCCGTCCTCGCTTTCCGCAGCTGCCACGCCACGTCGCAAACATGAGTTCAGCTCGCTAGAAGACCCACGCCACGTCGTAAACATGAGTTCTGCTCGGCAGAAGACCCACGCCACGTCGTAAACATTAGTTCTGCTCGCCAGAAGACAACTCTTAGCAAACATTTCCCATACATNCAGAAGACCCACGCCACGTCGTAAACATTAGTTCTGCTCGCCAGAAGACAACTCTTAGCAAACATTTCCCATACATCCGCCGTTTTACGTGTTCTACGCCAAAGTCACGTGGATTATATTACACGCGTGTATTTTAATGGTTTAGGATATTTTTATATGCGTATGTGCATAGATCATAATGGTCATTTTACTACAAACATGTTCAAAATACAGATAGTTAAAAAAAATAAAATACAATAGGTACACTACCAGTAGGCTATAAATTATGTTGGAAGTATGAAACAAAATAGAGTAGCAAGTGGCGATCTAGCCCAGTCCCCGAGCCGTCTCACTCCTCCGGCATAACGGCGCTGGACACGGGAAAATGTGTTACTTGTATAATTTACTGTTCAACTTTTAGACATTATCAGTGAGTACTCTTTCCTAGCAAAATACATTTTTTCAGCACATAGTTATTGCATTGATACATGTCAAAATCACAATTTTACTGTTTTAGAAATGTAAAAATAATGAAAACCATCATACGTACAGAAATGAGATAATTCACACTGAAAGAATATGTCAACCACCACTTCAAGACGTCTATGCAATTGCACAAGAAAAAGGTTTTCCAATTTAAAAAAATTGCTGAAAATAAGGAAATTCTTGCACATTTTTTATTTAAACGTACCTAAAAATGAATTAAAGCAAGATCTTTCAGTTGCCGTTTTTTAATTTTCTACAAATAGTTTAGTTTACTTACCCGTACATTACAAAAACAGTAAAATGTTGACTTTGGCATGTCATTTTGCAGAAACCATGGGAGCCAAAAAATGTTCATCAGAGGAAAGGTAGTCGTAGATAATATCTACAAGTTGAACAATATATGATACAAATATAAAATAACATTTTATTCCGTGGCCAACGCCCATAAGGAGTAGAGAGCAGGAGAGAAGCCATGCGGGGAGGGGATGTGTGCCGCGTTGTGATTGGCAGCTCGCACCTGCAGGCGACCAACACCTCCAAGACGGCGGATTACCACACCGCCTTCCTTTCAACGTCCGGACGCTAAACTGGGCTATCTTGGCATGCGTACTGCAGATTAATGCCTGCGTCACATCTACACCCATCACGCCGAACTGACACAGCGGAAAGCTACAACAGCCAATCGCAAACCTTCCTAGTTTTTCGGACGAGCCACGCCGANGCAAACCTTCCTAGTTTTTCGGACGAGCCACGCCGATATTTCTGCTTGTGGAAAAAGCAGACAATGCCGATATTCCTCGGAAGTCAGTTGGTTCACATATTTTATAGCACTAATCTCTTAGCTAATCACCACGTATTCGTGTAATAGTATAGAATAGTTAATTAAATATGTGTAATTATAATGAATTACGTGAACACAAACGTCAATTTTATTCAACGCTTGTATTACATAAATGTAGTTTGGAAATGAACTGATAGGTATCACTAAACTATAAAGTATTTTTGGAAGTATTAATAAAACAAAATTACAGTGCATTAAAAATCATTTCGTAAAAATTCGTACCATCTGAAATAAAATTAAGTAGAATCATGATAGCGTCTTGTTTGTAGCACATCACTTGTTTTGGAATCTTGGTATTTAAAATACTGGACGAAACAGCGTAGTCGTGAACAACTATGGGTTCTGTTCGGCGTCGTCGGCTTGTGAACACGCCTCAAGAGGCCCACAAACTTGGCGCTTGCGAGGTGTTTGAAATACACGCTTCACCATGAAACTATTATACATGCTTCCAATGTGCTGATCTACGATAAGAATACACGCCTGAGACGAGGCCTGTCAAGTACTTCAAGGCGTCATGCAAGTTAGAAACACCATTCTAGAACACTCCAACATAGCTAAAACAACTTTTTCATAGCGCCGTATCTCAAAATATATGCGTCACGTACATATAGAAATAGTCAAGGACCCTGCTTTGAACTTTGCCAGACTGCTTGAAGTCTGAGTTAGACGCAGCATTACTAGAACACTGCACGCCAGTTCAGAGCCTTGCGCTTACGATGAAGGCGCTCTTGATGCGCGTTAACAGCGTATCCCGTATCGCTCCCACGCTTCTTGCCATCAAACGGGGAAAATAACTCGAGGTAGGAGGTTTCTTAAGTGNAAGTGGCGATCTAGCCCAGTCCCCGAGCCGTCTCACTCCTCCGGCATAACGGCGCTGGACACGGGAAAATGTGTTATTTGTATAATTTACTGTTCAACTTTTAGACATTATCAGTGAGTACTCTTTCCTAGCAAAATACATTTTTTTCAGCACATAGTTATCGCATTGATACATGTCAAATCACAATTTTACTGTTTTAGAAATGTAAAAATAATGAAAACCATCATCCGTACAGAAATGAGATAATTCACACTGAAAGAATATGTCAACCACCACTTCAAGACGTCTATGCAATTGCACAAGAAAAAGGTTTTCCAATTTAAAAAAAATTGCTGAAAATAAGGAAATTCTTGCACATTTTTTATTTAAACGTACCTAAAAATGAATTAAAGCAAGATCTTTCAGTTGCCGTTTTTTAATTTTCTACAAATAGTTTAGTTTACTTATTTGTACATTACAAAAACAGTAAAATGTTGACTTTGGCATGTCATTTTGCAAAAACCATGTGAGCCAAAAAATGTTCATCAGAGGAAAGGTAGTCACAGATAATGTCTACAAGTTGAACAATATATGATACAAATATAAAATAAAATTTTATTCCGTGGCCAACGCCCATAAGGAGTAAAGTCCAGGAGAGAAGCCATGCGGGGAGGGGATGTGTGCCGCGTTGTGATTGGCAGCTCGCACCTGCAGCGACCACCACCTCCAAGACGGCGGATTACTACACCGCCTTCCTTTCAACGGGACGGTAAACTGGGCTATCTTGGCATGCGTACTGCAGATTAATGCCTGCGTCACATCTACACCCATCACGCCGAACTGACACAGCGGAAAGCTACAACAGCCAATCACAAACCTTCCTAGTTTTTCGGACTAGCCACGCCGATATTTCTGCTTGTGGAAAAAGCAGACAATGCCGATATTCCTCGGAAGTCAGTTGGTTCACATATTTTATAGCACTCATTTCTTGGATAATCACCACGTATTCGTGTAATAGCATAGAATAGTTAAATATGTGTATTTATAATGAATTACGTGAACACAAACGTCAATTTTATTAAACGCTTGTATTACATAAATGTAGTTTGGAAATGAACTGATAGGTAAGACTAAACTATAAAGTATTTTTGGAAGTATTAATAAAACAAAATTACAGTCTATTGAAAATCATTTCGTAAAAATTCGTACCATCTGAAATAAAATTAAGTAGAATCATGATAGCGTCTTGTTTGTAGCACATCACTTGTTTTGGAATCTTGGTATTTAAAATACTGGACGAAACAGCGTAGTCGTGAACAACTATGGGTTCTGTTCGGCGTCGTCGGCTTGTGAACACGCCTCAAGAGGCCCACAAACTTGGCGCTTGCGAGGTGTTTGAAATACACGCTTCACCATGAAACTATTATACATGCTTCCAATGTGCTGATCTACGATAAGAATACACACCTGAGACGAGGCCTGTCGAGTACTTCAAGGCGTCATGCAAGTCAGAAACACCATTGCAGAACACTCCAGCATAGCTAAAACCACTTTTTCATAGCGTCGTATCTCAAAATATATGCGTCACGTACATAGAGAAATAGTCAAGGACCCTGCTTTGAACTTTGCCAGACTTTTCACCAATAAAATGATGGTTGACTGCTTGAAGTCTGAGTTAGACGCAGCACTACTAGAACACTGCACACCAGTTCAGAACCTTGCGCTTACGACGAAGACTCTCCTGATGCGCGTTAACAGCGTATCCCGTATCTCTCCCACGCTTCTTGCCATCAAACGGGGAAAATAACTCGAGGTAGGAGGTTTCTAAAGTGGCCCGCCTGCCTGCATAGCTTTCCTCTTTTTTTTTTGCTAAGAAGCAAGATAGCTATAAGGGCTACACTGACACACGCTACAAGAGCGCCATCGCCGCTACGCACAAGGCTCTGAACTGGCGCGCGGTGTTCTCGTAGTGCTGCGTGGACCTATGGCACTTTTAGCAGTGAACCTATTATTTTATTGATGAAAAGTCTGTAGCAAAGTTCAATACGGGCTCCTATCATGGTTTGGCTAGTGTCCAGCTAGTATGTTTTAAGAGACGGCAGTCTGAAAAAGCAGTTTTCAACTACTATATTGGAGGGCTCCAAAATAAGATTTACAGCGTGCGCGGCGACTGTAAAAGTACCATTACGTCCTCGTCTCGGGTAGGTATGATGTATTTTCGTAGATAAACACACTGAGTAGTTTCGCCATAAAACCAGGATTTCAAACACTCTGCAGCGCGCGCAGTTCAAGCGCCAGGCGGGCGGAACTCTGAACCCAGATAATATTAGCGCAGGTACAATGTACGTACAGCACTCTACCCCGCTGGCGGAATTGTTGCGAGTGTGTACATGGTAGCGATTGGCGACTGCGCCTGCTTGTTTGGCGACCGACGGAAGTGACGTAGGCAGGAGAATTAAACAGAAACTGATACACTGTTCTACCCTGGCTGATTTACATTATTTGACTGAATCATCTTGAGAGAACTAATTTATTATCCAATCGATTATAACCCTAATATATTGAGCAATTGTTTATTTACTGTGATAATTGTAATATTCACGGTCGATAGTACACTGTTAATGAAATAGGCGTACATATTTTTGTAGCATTGTGAATAAACTAGTAAATTAAATTAATAACTTATTTTATTAAGCCCTCCACCCCGCGCGAGCCTTGCCACGCCCAGACGCTTGTAAACGTATAACAATTTGATGATATCTCTAATTAAAAAAACTATTTAAGTATAGGAAAACATCTTGCTGAGTCTAATTCGTAGTCTTTCCATCACTTCGTAATCTTAAGTATTAAGGAACGAACCAGCGCTAAAATGAAGTACGCTTCCAGCCGACCNGCGCGAGCCTTGCCACGCCCAGACGCTTGTAAACGTATAACAATTTGATGATATCTCTAATTAAAAAAACTATTTACCACGTTGAAACTATTTAAGTATAGGAAAACATCTTGCTGAGTCTAATTCGTTGTCTTTCCATCACTTCGTAATCTTAAGTATTAAGGAACGAACCAGCGCTAAAATGAAGTACGCTTCCAGCCGACCAGCAAGGCGGCGAGGTGACGTGAATAGCCGCTGCCTGCTCGACGTGGGTCGCCGTAAACGTGAGACTAAGTCGACCTCTGTAGTGTGAAGAACAAACCGCGGAACTGGCGCTCGTCTGCAGCTACTACAACACGAGTCAGCTTCGCCCCGCGGCTACGACGCCCCGCGAACTGTCGGCAACTGCAAGCGACTTCGTTCCTCTGTCACTCAATCACAAGTTGATTGTTATATTTTATAGGAAATTACGGCTCACAGCTTTACATGTGCAGTCGGTTTAATATGGAAAGGAAACTTTTGGAAGAAATACTACATTTATACAGCTTAACTGTATGTACAAAAAATTCAGCACCCAATATCTTTAGTAACAGCCTTTTCAATTTTACCTTTAAATCACCAATAAAAAAAATTGGTTGATATTTGCGTATAGGCTGTTCATGATAAACTGAGCACTTTTGCAAGTCCTGCTTAAGATCTACTTATATGCACGTGGTGTATTCTTCTGCAATATATACAATTAGCATTGCCATTTGGTCTCGTCACTTTATTCATGCGTCGGTCAAGTGAAACTGTGAAATTATTAGAAAAGTAAATATTTTACGTATCTGTGAATTTTAACACTTGGATGCATAAAAAAACAGAAAGTTAAACTAAACTAATAATTGAAGTTATCACAAATGGTTACCTAACACTTTTAATTCGACGTTAAGACATGGAACTACTTTCCCATTCATTGTTACCAATTTTACTGTGCCCGTGTCACTCAGTGCGCCCGCTAAAATATATGCAGGTAAGAGCAGTTCTATAAGGTTCGTTTAAAAAATGCTCAATTTATCACGAACAGCCTTTAACAGGTTATCAATTTGACTGAACATGCGCACAAACTGTGCGACCAAGGAAAGTTTCAAACATAGACCAAAGACGAGGCAGACCGACCTCCGTCTTCAACTCTGACTCGCCAATTACCAGTACAACTGTCCAAGTCACGTGGTCCGCTGTGAGGAACTTGAACTATCAACACACCCGTCTTTGTACACGAATAAAATAATTGTACTTAATAAAATATATCCTACATTGCAGTTGCATTAAAACGTTGTTAGAGGAAGTGCACAAACTCGAAACACGTATTGTGTTCTAACTTGAAATGCCAACCACGTTGTTTATGATAGTGTTGGAACACACGAGAGCAGCTCGCATGAGCACTCTACCCCACTTCCTTCAAGGCGGTGCAGCAGTGCTGCGTCGTCGCCAGTAGAGGCACAGACAGTAGCAGGCCAGTTAGCTGCACAGGAGGGAAGTAAGGAAGGACGAGGCAAGGCGAACGAAGGCTGCCAGGGCCGACCTCCGCCCCAGTAGAAAGGTTTTCCTCGCCGTCCCTTCTCACGCTCTATTTGCATACAAATAGCAACATTTATGTTTAGAGGCATGTCGATGCAGCAGGCAGGCCTGGCCGGGCCGGGCCGGGATCTTGTTTAAAATCCCGGGCATGTGATTGTGTGGAGGGCCGCGGACGCGGTGCGAATATAAATTATTCGCGAGCGAGCGCTCCCGCGGGCCGGGCCAGCTCTCAGTGCCATGCGCACTGCTCAACACAAGCTCTCCCACAACAGTCGTTATGCTTCCGAGACACTGCGAAACACAAAGCCAATGCAGTGATTACGAGCTGCACCGCGGTACGCGGTTCGTTAAACCTCAAAGCATATATAAATTCTGTTACGTCACAGAGCAAACCAATACCTACTGGAAAATGGTTGCGTANCTAATACCTACTGGAAAATGGTTACGTAAATTTTATTTAGTAATTATGTCCAAGTAGACGTAAACAGTTACCTCAAATTATACATTTGATTGAAAAAAAAAAGCACTATAATTCACGTATTGCGACTATGTCGGTAACTATTTATATTTGTGGTTTATAAACTTACAGCTAGAGTAAAAAAGACACACACACACACACACACACACATATATATACACATATATGTGTGTTTTTTTACTCTAATTGCAGTTTACCTAGCGTGACATCTGTTGGCGAGAAAAGTAAATACATACGCGACATATATTGACGGCAAAAGTAACAAAAGTGCGCTCGTGCTGCCAGCAAACACCCAACAATAACCTAAAAAGACTGCTGCAACTATACTAATATATGCATCATGCGAATGATTCAAAGTGTTTTACATCATATTAGAGTGTATAATGTTTATTTCTTAATCAATTAACTTTAAGTAATTTACGTGCAGTGTCTAATTTCAGCTCTCCACGGAATATCGTACTCATGAATCGCGCGCGACAGTTGAGGGGTTAGGCCAGTTAAACAATGCATGGATGCGTAAGAAAGCGGGCTCGGAACATGTAAATGAAACGAGGGGACTACTCGGGATGAATTGTTAACTATTCTACAATACGGAGAAACATTTAGACTTGCGACTATAGATTTTATAATGTACACATCTTATTTTGTNGCGGTTTATAAACTTACAGCTAGAGTAAAAAACACACACACATACACATATATGTGTGTTTTTTTACTCTAATTGCAGTTTACCTAGCGTGACATCTGTTGGCGAGAAAAGTAAATACATACGCGACATATATTGACGGCAAAAGTAACAAAAGTGCGCTCGTGCTGCCAGCAAACACCCGACAATAACCTAAAAAGACTGCTGCAACTATAGTAATATATGCATCTTGCGAATGATTCAAAGTGTTTTACATCATATTACAGTGTATAATGTTTATTTATTAATCAATTAACTTTAAGTAATTTACGTGCAGTGTCTAATTTCAGCTCTCCGCGGAATATCGTACTCATGAATCGCGCGCGACATTTGAGGGGTTAGGCCAGTTAAACAATGCACGGATACGTAAGAAAGCGGACTCGGAACATGTAAGTGAAACGAGGGGACTACTCGGGATGAACTGTTAACTATTCTACAATACGGAGAAACATTTAGACTTGCGACTATAGATTTTATAATGTACACATCTTATTTTGTACATTTTTAAGTGTTTAATACTGCATAAATACTACAGCGACTGCCAAACCAATGTGCATGTGTTTATTAACACAATAATTATAGTAGCCACGGCAAATCCAAGCACTTGCGGCCGCGTATACCACAATGGCCAAGAAAGCTAATACCAAAAAATCAAAACTCGATTCCTATTGGCTACACGGATTCACGGACGCGGAAGAGTTGGGAGTTTCCCAGCTTCCTTACATGTATTGGAACGTGATCCGTGTCCACATGCGTCTCATTGAAGATTGAACACGGGCACGTAACACACTCCGTGTTACGTGCCCGCTTCCGTGATCCGTATCCGCATCCGTGTCACTGTAGAACGGTCTTCAGTAGGTTCGTACTCACATCTTGCGATTTTCACCGCTGCGACGTCATCAAACTCCGACATTTGCGGTACAACAACGCTTCTGAACGAACCAAATCTCTTGCGATATGTGATGTTCGTAATTAGCCCGCAGCTCACCACGTGTCGCAGCATATTCTGCAAACTTGGTGGCTTGATCTTCGGCTACCATAGTCACGAGTAGGGTAAGAAATTCTGTTAACAGGGAATTGTTGCTATACCGCTGTGTTCCCATTATTCTCGTTTATCTAAGACANTTTACCACAATGGCCAAGAAAACTAATACCAAAAAATCAAAACTCGATTCCTATTGGCTACACGGATTCACGGACGCGGCAGAATTGGGAGTTTCCCAGCTTCCTTACATGTATTGGAACGTGATCCGTGTCCACTTGCGTCTCATTGAAGATTGAACACGGGCACGTAACACACTCCGTGTTACGTGCCCGCTTCCGTGATCCGTATCCGCATCCGTGTCACTGTAGAACGGTCTTCAGTAGGTTCGTACTCACATCTTGCGATTTTCACCGCTGCGACGTCATCAAACTCCGACATTTGCGGTACAACAACGCTTCTGAACGAACCAAATCTCTTGCGATATGTGATGTTCGTAATTAGCCCGCAGCTCACCGCGTGTCGCAGCAGATTCTGCAAACTTGGTGGCTTGATCTTCGGCTACCATAGTCACGAGTAGGGTAAGAAATTCTGTTAACAGGGAATTGTTGCTATACCGCTGTGTTCCCATTATTCCCGTTTATCTACGACACACTTTTTAATTGTCCATGGTACTGCAAAATGAAGGGACATACCAGGAATTTGAAGAGATTGGTCGGATGTTTAACCATGAAACTGTGAAGATTTTTTGACATGGAGAGTTCAAATATTGCATTTAAGACCATTATAAATAAAATCGCTATACATACGAACAGGTAGTCACTATTATGCACGAAGGGGTGTGTAGAGAGGAATAAATATTTAGTTCTGGCGTCACACGCCTAATTCGACCCTAGTACATGTACATAAACCATCCATTTGATTAAACCTGCATATACTCACGACTGCATTCTTTTTTCGTTTTTGTTTTAACTCCGGTAAAAATTCTGTTTTGTGAGAAAGCAGTATATTGGTTTGAAGAATAATAAGTAATAACTTTAGTTTTAAATATCACAGAAGAATTTAAAGTTTCTTCGAAATGCAAAATTCAAACATACTGCCATAATATTTTACACGTTTTTTCCTTTCTCCCTTTATCTGAAATAGGCAAGCTAAGGTTTCCTTCAACATCACAACTCTTAAAATGCTTTAACAAGCCGATTTCCGAATTTCCACCCAGTCAAAGTAGTTCGAAATAGAGAATTCCCCGTCACCTGGCGTCCTGGCCGGGACGAGGGGACGAGATGGCCGCAATATTTTTTCCCCTTGCAATTTCTTACTTTTCCTCAAAAAGACTACAACTACCATAATTTCCCCAAAAATTTCCGGCAAAAAATATGTTTTGCACAATTCGGCTGGCACTTGCACAATTTCCACCTATGACCCCACAATGTAGCTACGCAACTGTTTTTTATTTGGGAATGAGGGCTTGAGGATATGAGGGGTTACCCTGACATTCACGCTGCCATTCCATGCCAGCACCATCCATATTATTTGAAGAATGTTAGACTTCATTGCTCTGTTATGCATCTTCTCACATTCCTTCCAGTCTCTCTCCCACGCCCGTTCTCTCTAGCCTGCTCTATCCCTTGGGGTTCTCATATTCCTTTCAGTCACCTGTATTTTCTCCCGTGTCTTTTATTTCTCATCCTCCCTCATTCCTTTCTACCTATATCTCTCTAGTCCGTTCTATCACTTGGGTTTTTTTTCTCATATTCCCTCCAGTCTCTCTTATTTTCTCTCTTTTTTTTTATCACGCCCCCTCTCTCGTTTGTTTTATCCCTTGAGGGGTATTCTCTTTTTCTTTCTGGTCTCCTTTACATTCGCCCTTTCCTCTCTCTTGCGATCCAAGCACTTCATCTTGGATGTTCCCTCATCACCGTCATCTGCTGCCAACTCGATTTTCTCATATTTCCTCTGGTCTCCTCTCACCTGGCGTCCTGGCGGGGACGAGTCTCATGCTCTATCATTCCACCTGAGCGACACGGAGCGAAGCCTGCCCACGTACGCTAGACTAGGGTCGCACAGCACGGGCGTGAAGTACGCCCTAAGCCCACTTATAATCACAGTTGGCTGTATTTCCGAACCGTTTAGTATATAACCACCAAATTCATAACATAGTCATCACCCCNAAGCGCACTTATAATCACATTTGGCTGTATTTCCGAACCGTTTAGTATACAAACATAGTCATCACCCCCAACGACGAACATGGCCTAAACCCACATATAAGCATAGTCGCCCACCATTTTCCACCCACCATAGCTATAGACACGAAATTCAAATCATAAACATCGCCTTTGATGAATAAAAGGGTGGTAGGGTCAAGTAAATTTTAAGGCATCTTATAAGAATAGTCAACCACCACTTCCCGTCTACCGAAACTTTAGTCGTCAAATTCATAACATAGACATCGCCACCTACAACGAAGAGGATGGTAGCGTCAAGCCCTCGTATACGGATAGTTGGCTACCATTCCCACCCACAGAAGCTATAGGGACCAAATTCATATCATAGCAATCACCTAAGATGACAAACAGGGTGGTCGGGACAAGCAAGCTCTAAATCCTCTTATAAACATAGCTGCCTGACATTATGCACCCACCAAAGCTACGACCACCAAATTCATATCACAGACATCTCTTCCGACTGCAATCAAGGAGATGAGGACAAGTAGGCCTTAAGCACCTAATATAAGCATAGATAATCCGCATTTCCAAACCTTTGAAGTTCTGGAACATGTAACAACCGTCCACTCATTTAAATAAAATTAATGTATACATACAAGTGCATCGCAAAGTTACTGTTTTACGTAGGTGTGTAGGGTCTGAAATAGCACAAACACATACGCAGCGGCTTGCATGAACTCGACAATCGCCCAATGCCGCACTTGTTGTCTACTATCGCAGGTGTCTATACCAACTAAAACCTCCCTCAGCGAGAGCTAGCATCCCTTCGTCAACCGACAACAAGACTGTATATATAGATGTGAAAATAAATACATAAATAAACGTTAGCAAGTAACATACAACAAACAACTATATGGAAAAAGCAAGATATATACAAATGTGCTGCGTGCATGACGTACATAGTCGTGGGTAATGGTAAAATACATATATATTAATATAAACGAACACCATCAGTCCGACCCAAGGGCCGGCAACCCGAGTCATCGCTAGCATGGGTAACCTTTAACAGCCGGCCATATATTAAAAATAAAGACGATATACAATTGCACCGATAACAAGAAATACGTAGTCGCAGGTTACATTAAAACATACGCGTTAATATAAATAAACACTGTCAGCCTAACGCGCGGGTCGGGGAAATCGAGTGTAAAAAATATGAAACCGCCCTGTACATGAAAAATTAGTCATGTAACAAACAATAAAGGACTGGCATATACACAAGTACATCACGAGCATAATATTATAACGAGTCAAAATATATATATATATATACATACGATGGAGCTACAGTCCATAATAGTGATATCAGTATCACAAAGTGAGAAAGAACGAAAGATCACAAGAGCCAACCCCAAAAAAGCATACAATGGGTCAAGAATGATACACATTATGCGACTTATAAAGACTGTGTTCCTTTGCTTGACGCAAAACATACATTTAAATCATTAGTCGCGCATGAGAGTCGCCACTGCTACGCGCTGATTAAAACAGTTATAAGCACCATCCAGCACAATCACATACCACACAAGCATCGTTTTCCTGTACGCTGTGTTATACGATGCAAGACAAGACCAGACCATCCCGGTTAGTGCAACAGAATAGCAAACGACTTCCTTACGAACCGATTGAAACGAAATCGTTAAATTTAAAGTACAGCCAACACTCACAACACTAGCAGCAGAATGCGTCCGACCCGACCGATGTTGTGCGATCAACTAACATCTTAGGAATCTGTAAGACTGTCCTAGGTCTCGGCAAGTCGAAGGGATGGCAGAACACTAGCCGAGAGAGAGACGCCAGGCTCCAGGATGGCAGACCAGCNTAGGTCTCGGCAAGTCGAAGGGATGGCAGAACACTAGCCGAGAGAGAGACGCCAGGCTCCAGGATGGCAGACCAGCTGAGTCACACATGCACTTCCTGTTACGAGAGGAATTTACTTATACAGTACAAGGTAACAATTTGTCCCGTTTTAAATACTATACATACATGTACTTATTTGAATAAATACCATTTATAATGATAGAACTGTAAACACATTACGAAACGAATTACCAATGAATCGCTCGCAACAGCAGTTTTTATTAATATAGAAATATCATTAAATGTACGAACTTTGTAATTACGAGTAAGGAGGTATCGGAACACATACACACATGCACACATGTGCACACGCTGGCGCGCGCACACACACACACACAAAAACACACATGCTCACAAATTTCAACTATGTACGTACTCTGCTTCTAGAAGATCCAAAACATAACGAAAAGAGGTTTGCCTGAACTGGGGAAAAAAAAAAACAGGTGTAGCTGTGTCTTACACAGAAGACCTGGAGGCCACGAGAGCATCCCGTAGCTACAGATGTGAACTGAATGGAAGCACAGACCACAATGACCGTCCTGCCTTTCCGCGCATGGTATACATAACCGACCAAGAAAGCAACTCGACACTTATAAATATTGTAATTACTCCGCCCTTGACAAAACATACATACTTTTTAAATACGCTATTGAAATTTTATAGGAAATAACTCATGTACCCTGACGGCGCTGGAGACAGTGCACCATCCTTGAAAATAAAGTACCACAGGTTCAATCCCCTAGAGAGTTAAATCACTTCACAGGTAAAAATAAAACATGATATGCAATTAAAAAAGCTTGTGTGTTAAATATCTACATATTTAAGTATCGAGCACATCATGCAAAAATCGGAATGAACTATATATCCAACAAAAATATTTTCGTACATGAGTGTACTCAANGTCATGAACTATATATCCAACAAAAAAATTTTCGTACATGAGTGTACTCAATGTATGTTCATCAGAAATACTTGCAGCCCGCAAGTCATTTATAAGCAGGTAACAAGCAGGTCACACTGTGACAACCCGAGACGGGCAACACAAACTGTTATGTAGTGATAATTGTATAAAGGCATGCATCATGTACAAAATGGTTCCCACTTCGTCGTCGAGCATGGATAAGATCGTTACGTCTACATTCACCTACCGATATCGCTTAAGCTGTTACAATATGAAGACTTACCATATGTAACACTGACTGCAACGTCAACAGCAAAGGACTCTGGTGATTTGCTACTTAAATCACGGCAACATGAAAGTAGTCATTGCATGTTCGCCCGCAGTGCTAGTCTGAATAGACATAGCAAGAAGTGCAAAGACAATGATTGTTGTTAATCGGGAAGTGAGTGGAAATACTGTAGCAAGACCTTTACATGCAGCTTACCAGACATTTATAAACACACATAAATAGGTACATTTCTTAAACGATAGTAATTTTAAAAATGGGTGAGTGTACTTCTGTATGCTGGTAGAAGCTATACTTCTTTGGCGTGACTAAAATAAAATTTTATTATGTATGTAATCATTTCACGCTTATATTCATTCAGATCTTGTCCCATATCATAATTTAATTCAAACTATATAAATGAAATGTTTTTCAATTTGCTTATTACATGAACTGATTTTCAGTCGGTTTTAAATATAACCACGTGCTATGTTGTGTACCTTGCATTTGTATATAGCTAGACGATACGCGCATGCGCGTTGGGTCATACACCTACCACATTCACTGTCGAATTTCGTTACACTGCGCGCGCGCAACTTCCG